>JAWPHD010008457.1:0-114977 GCA_037043455.1 Cyrtodaria siliqua
ATCTACCAGGAAAGCCAACAGTTCAAACACTTAACACACTTACTATTCAAGCAGGAAAAAATCAATACTTCAAAGGCTTAATACACAACTAAACCGGGAATAATACAGAAGTAGGTATAAAACCCGAACAGGAGAAGTAATTTTCACAGAACACAAACAAAAACAACCATAAAAACAAACAACAGTTACAATGTTGATTAGAAGCAAGGTATGTGACAGTTCAGTTCAAACACAAACGGGTTAAGGCAACGGCCTTGGAAAGTTCAATGCAAATAGTCCACAGGCAAAATATGTAAAACACAAAGATGATCAGTCTACTTAAATCATGAAAGCAAGGAAACGTACAATAAATACTGAAAAGGTGATCCATTGGAAGCAACAAACAAAAACAAGAGATAAAAGTAGCAGTCTCGTTTTTATTGAGTCTGTTCATGAGAGGTAGTTGTAAGATGCAAAGCCTCTCACGCCTCCTAGCACCGGCTTAAGCGATATTCTTCTTTAAAGCAACACAGATTGGGCTTGATGATCCCAAAGGACCAGTAAATAATAACACTAGTTACTGATTTGTAGTCGGGACGACATTTTACGGCCGCCACACAGCACTTAACAAACGCTAGTGTGAATGTCTATAAATACTAAAACGGTGAATCCTTGGAAGCAACAAACACAAACAAGAGAGGAAAGTGGCAGACTCGGTTTTATTGAGTCTGTTCATGAGAGATAATTATAAAATGCAACACCTCTGACGCCTCCTAGCAATCGTGTTAGATGTGTTACCTTTACTGGTCCTTTGGGATCAACGAGCCCAATATAAATGGCTATACAGTAGTAGGATATCTTCTGAAGCCGGTGCTAGGGCGTGTTGCTTCTTATATTACGTCTTATGAACTGACGCAATAACACCGAGTCTGCTACTTTATTTTCTTGGTTATGTTTGTTGCTTTCAAAGGATCTCCTTTATCAGTATTTATTACAATACATTTAAATGAACATACTTGTTTTTCAACAATAATACTTCTTTATATATGGTTCTTATCGCATTATATTATGAACATTCAACAAGAACAAGTTATTTGTCTACTCGTTTTGGTTGCACATGTTCTATTCTACATCTTCTATTTGTGAATTAAGAGCAGAAAGTTCTAATCTTGCATAATTTCCATATCTTGGTATATGTATTACAGATAAGTAAGAGTACAGATATGTTTTTATTTACAATTATTTAAAATGACAAACTTCCACGATATCACAACTATTACCTTTGTCAGTGTTGCAACGCTGTATGTCACATATTTCCCAACTTGTCGACACATAAACACTGACTATAAAGCACCAGAGAACGCCTACAAATAGATATGGTTACCAGTTTGAAACGTTACGTTATACAAACACACACCGGAGTTTTATTACAGACATGAATGTCATATACTGAGCAAATATAAAAAGTACCCACTTTCTTTCCCAAAATAATAGGACATACTTAATGGCCAAACAAAATAACTGTTGAAAAAATTGGCAATACAGGAAGTTATCTCCCGTTTTCTTAACAGAGAAATCATTATTGACCAAGAAACATCGCTATAAAATACAAAATACATAACATGGCAAATTTGAAACTTGAAAGCTGGAATATTTTGTTCTCAATTAAGTGTGCTCACAAACATAAAAATATTTTATTAAAAATCTATTTAAGCTTTTATACTCGCTCAAAAATTGGCCTTTGGAAATTAATATTAACAGCGGGTACTTTTTTGTTCGGTATATAAATAGTTAAAAAATGTTACTATTATATACTTTATATCAAAAATGAACTCTATGAGAAAGACACATGCATTTTAAACATAATACAGGCTATTAATCGTGAAATAAATAAAATTTCAAAATCTGACCTCTGTTACCCAGGGTCGGGATTACAACATGAAATATTAAGCAAGTTATTAAGTGAATAAACATTTTAATTTATAATTAGAGTTTTGAATACATATTTTATTTAATCCTGTTGGAGCTTCATTATTGGTAAAAGGTTGCTGGGCTATGCCCTCTTTTGCGAAAATTGTTAAGGGCTGCCATGATCTAATGCATTTGTTTTGCCGGCAGAATGCTCTTTGGAGCCGCGCCCAATATTTGCCAAAAACTTAATATATGATAATAATTATGTTTCTGATGTGTTAGTTATTTAGTTTTGTGCCTTCTTAATAATAACATCTTAATATATATCTCATTTCAGTCTGGATTCGTTCCTGGTGACTTAACCGCCATGTCTTCCTATATAATGTATGTTGTAACGCGTTAGACACTGGAAAGAAAGTGTGTGTTATGTTTTTCGTTCGGCATGGGTAAGTTTTTGGCCGAGTTCGTCACGTGCCCTTCTTGTTAGCATGGTGTTCTGTGGTATCACAGTACTTAAAACGGTTGGACGAAAAAAATAAACTGTAATCAATATTTAAAGAACAACAGATGTCGGAGAACAGCGCAGCTCGACTATTCGATTTTTCAGAGAATAATAAATTATATAGCTAGTATATACCATCAGAAAAGAAGGCTAAAACAATGTGGGGTGGGTTCGGAGATGGGCTTGTATAGAAACTCGGGCCGATATAAAGTTATGTGAAATTTTATTATTATTATCTGTTTAATACAAAATTGCTGTCATTTTAAAAACAATTGTGGTCGAAAGGCAACTCGGGGAGGGAGCTGATATCTGGCAATTTTTATTGTGGCCTCATTTAATTTTTTATTGATATTTGAATTTAATTTAAATTGTTTTATATGTAAATGATTGCGTTCAAATTAAAATATTAATATCCAAATAATGAAAAAAAAAGAGTTTTGAGTGGGTGTGGTGGGTTGGGTGTGGGGGTGGGGGGGGGGGGGTGGAGGGGGAGGGCAACATAGCTTTATGTGTAAGAATTGACCGAAACTATACAGAAATATCTAAAAAACAAATCAAGTTTTGAGTGGGGTAGGGATGGGGGTGGGGGAGAGGCGGGGGTGGGGGTGGGGGTGAGGGCAATATATATGTGTAAGAAGCTATGTAAGAATTGACAAAAGCAACACAGAAATATGTAAAAAAAGTGCTGGGGGGAGAGCTGGAAGGTTTGGATGAGGCAACATATATATATGTATAAGAAGCTATGTGTAAGAATTAACTAAAACAACACAGAAATATGTAAAAAAAAATACAAAAAATTGAGTTTCGAGTGGGGTGTGTGGGGTGGGAAGACGGCGCGGGAGAGGGGGCAACAAATATGTGTAAGAAGCTATATGTAAAACAACACAGAAATATGTAAAAAGAAAAAAGAAAAGAAAAATATTCCAGTTTTGAGTTGGGGAGGGGGGGGGGGGGGCGTGGAGGGAGGGGGAAGGGGGCATCATAGCTGTGTAAGAATTGACAAAAACAACACAGAAATATGTAAAAAAAAGTGCTGGCGGGAGAGCTGGGAGGTTTGGATGAGGCAACATATATATATGTATAAGAAGCTATGTGTAAGAATTAACTAAAACAACACAGAAATATGTAAAAAAAATTGAGTTTCGAGTGGGGTGTGTGGGGTGGGAAGGCGGCGCGGGAGAGGGGGCAACAAATATGTGTAAGAAGCTATATGTAAAACAACACAGAAATATGTAAAAAGAAAAAAGAAAAGAAAAATATTCCAGTTTTGAGTTGGGGAGGGGGGCGTGGAGGGAGGGGGGAAGGGGGCATCATAGCTGTGTAAGAATTGACAAAAACAACACAGAAATATGTAAAAAAAAAAAGGTGGTCGGGGAGGGCAACATATATGTGTAAGAAGTTATGTAAGAATTGACCAAAACAACACAGGAATATGTAAAACATTTTTTTAAATTCCAGTTTCGAGTGCGGGGGGGGGGGGAGGGGGGGCGTGAGGGAAGGGGGCAACATAGCTATGTGTAAGAATTGACAAAAACAACACAGAAATATGTAAACAAAATAATTAAAAAATCCAACTATGTAAAAATTGACCAAAACAACACAGAAATATGTAAAAAAATAAAAATATTCCAGTTTCGAGTGGGGGGGGGGGGGGGTGTAGGGTGAGGGGCGTGGAGTGTAGGGGGTTGGAGGGGGCAATATAGCTATGTGTAAGAATTGACAAAACAACAAAGAAATATGTAAAATATGGGTTGCGGGGGCGGGGGTAGAGGCGGAGGGTGTTGGCAACATAAATGTGTAAGAAGCTTTGTGTAAGAATTAACCAAAAAAAAATTAAAAAAAATAAGTGGGAGGAAGCGGGAGGGGGTGTGGGGGGAGGTGAGGGGGAAACATATATGTGTAAGAATTGACTAAATCAACACAGAAATATGGCGGGAGGGGGGTTGTGGGAGGGGGAAACATATATGTGTAAGAATTGACTAAAACAACACAGAAATATGTAAAAAAAAGAAAGAAAGTGCGGTGGGTAGTGATGGAGGGAGTGTGGGAGGGGGTGGAGGAGGGAGCCCATGCCCCAATATTGGTGAGTTATGAATAAGATGCATAATGCTATAAGAAATCCCAAGCCAAAATTATAGATATATACATGCAAACCTAGATCTGCCATTATTGCACATTTTATGGGCCATCACAATTTGGGTTTCATGGGAGCCCAGAAATTGTAAAAGACAAAATTACTTACCCAACCCTTTATAACATACTATAAGGAAACCAATTCCCAAATTTAGTTCAGCTAGGACAAGAAATGTAAGAGATATAGACCTGTAAACACAGCTTACAAGCACAATTTGATGTGAAACAGACACATATTAAAGGCTCTCAGAATTTGGGTTCCATGGAAGCCCAGGGGTTACAAAAACTAAAATTACTTAAGCAGCCCTTAAGATAATGCTATAAGGAAGCTAATGGCCACATTTGGTTGTGCTAGGGTAAGAAATGTAAGAGATATAGACTTGAAAACACAGCTTACACGCAAAATTTGATGTGAAATGGGACGCATTTTATATCATAATTTGAGTTTCATGGGAGCCCATGGGTTACAGGAACCAAAATTGCTTATGCAGTCCTTACGACAATGATATAAGGAAGTCCCTGGCCAAATTTGGTTCTGCTAGGATAAGAATTGTAAGAGATATAGACTTGTAAACACAGCTTACACGCAAACCTTGATGTGGGACGCCGACGCCGACGCCGACGCCGGGGTGATTACATAAGCATTATTCTTGTTCTTGGAATAATCGAGCTAAAAAGGAAAATGCTTTCTGTGACCCTTCTACTATATTGTTGTGAGATAAAATGTAATAGATTTTATGTAAAAATGTCAACATTAGATTTAAAAAGAAGGGTACCCTCATTGAGCTTATTATTTTAAAAGTTCTATGGTATCAAGGTATGCACATATTGTGTATCCTGTATTTGTTAGTAACTGGTATAAGATTCAATAAGTGACCATTTCTAGAAACAATTGGGTACAACAGACTAGTCTCATCAGACTAAAATTTCATGAATTTCATAACATTCAAGGTAATGGAAACTGCATTTATGGAGACTAAGGGTGATGAATTTTAAAGATCATAAAGAAATTGTCAACATTTTTGCATTATTTTGAAATATCCTTTTATTTGTGATAAATATACTTGTTTTTTCAAGTGTTTTATTATATGTACCTAAAGCCATCATATCTATAAAATAATTATCATATTGTAGCAGAGATGAATATTGTTTTAGAGATTGGACACTACCGTGATACCATAGAACCCTTGATATCATAGGAAGCTAGTATAATGAAAACTGCGGAAATATCTGACGACCTCTTGAAGTTGTTCTCTATCTTATAAAAAAAAACGTGTTGTTATTCCTAACTAAATCTTATAGGAACTCGATTAATGAAGGTGTTCCTCAATGCACTACCTTATAACCTTTACTCTTCTTTATATTAATGCTATTATTGCTGACATTGATTCCAACACAAGTTTATATGCAGACGAATCTAGTCTTTACATTATAATTGAACAAAGCAAGGATTGTCCTACTTCTGCAAATACACGTAACTATGACAGTAAACTATACCTAACGTATTAAAGTTGTCCGATAAATGATTTGTTACATACAATCTGCCACTGGTATTTTTGCAGTAGTTATACTTACCGATTCCACTAGGATCTCTGCAGTATGTATACCGTTATCATTGGAATATATGCAGTCTTTATGCAGTACAGTGCGGACCTATGATGCCATTGCTGTGGTTTCTATAGGACCCTATATATAATTTTATGCTTACCGCTTCCACTGGGATCTCTGTAGTATTTATACTTACCACTTGTACTGTGATATCTGCATTATTTATTTTTACTGATTCCACTGGACCTCTGCTGTGGTCATACTTTGTCTTCCGCTGTGATCTCTGCAGTTATACTTACATCGTCCACTGGGATATCAGCGGAATTATATTTACCGCTTTCTCGGACGAATCTGGGAACCCTGCAGTATTTAAAATGTAATTACCACTTCCACTGGGATCTCTGCAGTAGTTATGAGCCTCACTAACGTTTTCGTCGTATGGAAACATAGCTGAGGTGTTATACGTGTGCTTATGTGGTGTTTCACTATCCCACCGTTGACACCGACGTCCGTAGACAGTTTTACTCCAGGTGCCGTTATATGCCCGAGTTGTTTCTTTATAACAGCCTTTACAACAAGGAATAATTAAATGTCACACTTTGTGATTTTATATATAACGTAATAAGTTAAAGATAGATAAAAATATCGGACAGGGAAAGCAGCATTCAAGGACGACAGTCAACCACAAAACACAAAAACAAACACGCAAACAGACAAACGAGAAGGCAAAAGTAATAAAAAATGCAAACGACATCACAAACACAAAAGGGTTGACAATAGAGCTACCGCCTTGGAACGGTTAGTGGCAGCAAAGGCCACTGGGGGTTTAAACCGGTTATAGGGTGCACCAAACCTCACACTTACCCTACTGTCATCCCATTAAAACAGGATAGTGTAAATAAAGAAATCCCCGCCATGATCAAACATTACTAATTCGGTGTTTTAGTACCTTGCTTTAATAAACCGGTTAATTGACATAAATTATATTGAAACAAAAACCGAAACATAATTGTTTTGTTGTTGTTGTTTTTTGTTTTTTGGCCTTTTAAACAAAAATAAAAGATTCGCCTATATAGCATTGGTTTTACTCAAAAATTATGGCTATACTCTTCGACAATTTTGTTATGATACTGGTCAAGAAACTCCAAATCAGGGGAAACCCTCTGTACATGCTAATGAAAATAGCATGTATCCGAATTTGTTTACCTTCCGAAACAGTGCTACTTGTGTGCGTAATTGATGATGTTAATATGCTATTTTATCTTCCTGCATATTTGCTTAAGCACATAACATATGTATTTAAATGTAAATGTTACAAGTACAGTAAAAGAAAAACAAAACTTTAAACATGTGTTTGGTTTATCTTAAATAATTTAAAGAAATAGTGCACTTTTCGAATTCAACATATAAACAAAACTGAAAGTTAGAATAGTGAGAATAAGGTTATACTGCATGCTGTAAATTGCGTTAAACTGAATGAAAACGAATAGACTACAACCAAGGCTAGACCGAATTTACACATTTATTGAGATGAAGATAATAGTATGTGGATCATATTGAATAAACAATTATAACAATCAAAACCAACTATTCATAAATAAAGTTCACAGAATTGAAACATCTTCTTATAATCCGCAATCAGCTATAATATTGTATTTGTCTGATTAAAATCAATAAACTTTATACGAATTGTTAATCAAATGTCTTTATAATGAAACAGTTTAGTCTTCTTATTATCAACCATATTCTTCGTACATATGGGGCGCCATAAACCTTTATGAATATCCATAATTCACATACATTTATATATTCGATTTATGGATAACCATAGTTCATTTATAGATATCATTAAATCGAATTATGGATGTCCATAAATGAATATAAGATGTCCATAAATGCTCGTGAATTAATGATATCCATAATTAAGTTTAAATATCATTGCGGGGTAAATGTAAGATATCAGACGGAGGAATAAACTAATATAAGGACGTTTATAATTCGAAGCGATTGATGGATATCCATAAGTGAATTATGAATTATGAATATCCATAAATCGATTTGTAGATACCTTCAATTAATTTGTTGATTTCTTAAAAAATCGAACATGAGATATCCATAATAACCCTGAATGATAGATAGCTATAATTAATTTTTAAGATGTCTTCAAATCGATTTATAAATATCTTAAAATCGAATTATGGATATCCATAACTGAATTATAAATATCCATAAATAGTGAATCAATAGTAAAACGTCGTCCCATAAATACCTCTATCAACTTGATATTGTAATCAATGTTATTTCACGCCTCGATTGCACTTGTCACTACCAAGCACCACCTCACACGTCGTGTAAAATCAATGTCCGACAGTAAGATTTAAATCGACAATATGGGGTACGAGGAACAGAGGTTTGACATGTACCAGAACGTGAATATTATTTCATTTAAAGAAGTTTTGATTATATTGAATAATCTAAATTTTGAAAGAAAATATGCAAATGAGAATTTAAGTGCAGAGTCTATATGAGTATGCCGGTAGATAGCATTTCAGATATTTTTTCTACAGTTACCTCTTGTTTTGCAACAAGGACAAGTGCCACACTGTGGATATTTGACGTTTTCTCCTCGTGTCCAGATATTATTAGAATATCTCTCACACACCTCTGAAGCTGTTATAACGGCTGTAATCAGTTGCTTATCACTCTCTGTCCAACGGTAGCACTCTGTTAAAACTGTAAAATACGGCGTTAAAAATAAACCGTAACGTGAGTTCCATATACAGGATATACCTCTTGTAATGCAAGAACTTATATTTTTTATTCTACGAGTATTTATTGTTTGACATTGGAATTTTAGTAGTCTAAGTCCGGAATCCTTCTTGATCCGTTTCGAGATATTACCACATTAAAATCAATGTTAAAATAAATATGGATAATGCAGCATTGCAATTGTCAGTTAGCAAACTCGCGCTCCAATGATATTGGGATTATAAGACTTGTACGAACGTGTTTTTGTTTGTTTACCCAGTAAGTTAACTGTCCATCTGTTTCCATTGCGTAATGCTCACAAAGTGAATTCTTAGATTCAATTACTGAAACACTTTCATTAGTAATCCATTAAAACGTAAAAATACACTTTTTTATCAATTGAGTAACAAAATATGAATAGAAATAGACATTTTACCTATTAAATTTCACTTTTTTATCAAAACTTTAAAAACAGGCCCTACGCCCGAATATACATAGTAGATAAATATTAATTGACGGTCAGTCGGTCATACACCATAAAACAAATATGAAAGGAGATCATATTTCCAGGTAATAGATAGAGTAAGTGAAACCGAGAATACGAGTATATCATTTAATCTAACGTGAAGCATAGCATAGTTAAATAACGATGTTAAATGTATTCTATCTGGTTTGTGTCATAACTCCTGCTATCTAGCTTGCATGTTTCGATGGTACATTGTTAACGACCATCAGCTGGTCTTCAGTTGGCTTCAATAAACTTCAGTAACTACGAGTTATTCGTTTAGGTAAGCTGTTTCCGTCTAATTTCTCAAATTGTTTAAAACATGTTTAACAACATATGACAATCACACATAAGCTGTTTACGAAATTGTAAATAAGTGTACTAAAACATTTCACAAAGAAGAAAGATAAAAGGTTAATGATTGTTGAAGAACAAATTGATAAGAATACGAGAAATACCTGTATTTGCACATTCTGGTATATTGCACAGTTCAAATCTTACAGTCTTGTCCACCGTGTAACACCACAGGTAGCCTGAAACACGGTATACTTTTATTGAATTACTCAACTGTGAACAGTTGAAGAAACTGAACCTGATTAAATAATTTTTTGCCGCTGACAGTTCCAAGGCCGTAGCCCTTAAACCCGAAGAAATCTGTTTTGCCACTGACCGTTCCAAGGCAGTAGCCCTTAAATCCGAAGAGACCTGTTTTTGTTACTGACCGTTCCAAGACGGTAGCCCTTAAACCCGAAGAAACCTTTTTTCTGACCGTTCCAAGGCAGTAGCCCTTAAACCCGAAGCAACCTATTTTTGTGACTGACCGTTCCAAGTCGGTAGCCCTATTGTCAACCCGATAATGTTTCTGGTGTCGCATACTTGGCTTGTTTCTTGTAATTATGTCTATCCCACATCTTTGTGAGGGGAGACATATTGTTTTTGTACTGTCTGTCTGTCTCTTGTCTGCCTGTTGTCTGTCGGAACCCCTGGCCGGATTTCAACGAAACTTTGCAGGCATTATTAGTACCAAGCCTAGTTGCGCATATCGTCGCCGTGTTTCGGTTGAGTGATTTTTGGCGGAGTTATGGCCTTTTTAAGGTTTTAATACACAAACTTTGTCCGGACTAGTTCTCCTTAACCCCTGGCGGATTTCAACGAAACGTTGTAGGGATAATCAGCACCAAGCCTAGTTTCGCATATTATCGCCGCGTTTCGGTTGAGTGATTTTTGGCGGAGTTATAGCTTTAAAGCTTTTAATACACTAACTTTGTCTGGACTAGTTGTCCTTAAGCCCTAGTTAATCAGTATCAAGCCTAGTTATGCATATTTTCGCTGTGTTATTTTTGGCAGGGTTATGGCCCTTTAAGTATTATAGTACACAGACATGTTCCGGACTGTTTCCCCTTAAACCCTTGCCGGATTTCATTGAAACTTTGCAGAGATTATCAGTACGAAGCCTAGTTATGCATATCGTCGACGTGTTCCGGCTGAATGATTGTGACGGAGTTAGGACCCTGTAAAGCTTTTAATACAAAAAATTGTCCGGATTTGTTCTTCTGACCCCCTGGTCAATCTGTAACAAGCCTAGTTGCGTATATCTTCGCCGTATTCCGGTTACATCATTTTGGCGGAGTTAGGACCCTTTAAAAGGATTTAATACACAAAATGTGTCCGGACTAGTTCTCCTGAACCCCTAGCCGGACTTCAATGAAACTTGACAATGACATTCAGTACCAAGCCTAGTTGCGCATATTATCTTTCTGTTCCAAGTGAATGATTTTTTGCAGATTTATGGCCTTTTCCCCAGTTTGGTTGACTGTTGAGTGAATGCTACATTTCCTGTTCGATTATTATACACAGAGGATATTTGATGTTTTGGAGTGAATAACAGATTTTATTGTATGATAAGCAATGCAATAGTGTATTTTATCAGTGAAATAAAAGTGGTATTTCATACGAGTCGTGTGAAATATCGAGTTTTATTTTTTCACTGACTACTTTTAAATGTACACCCAACACAAATGCACAGTAAAACGATTCACAAGATATTCCTACGCAAATGTAAACATGTCAAGAGAAAAACATTGCGATTTGTATATTTTATAAGTTAAAAGTAAATAACTACCAATATAAATATATTATGAAATTGTTCTATTTGGGTACAAATAAACTATCTTTAGACTATTTGTTGTAGTCGGGCAAAAAATGCGTAATGCGGCTTATTTATTATTGAAATTGCCTCCCGTGTTGTTCTACCATAGTTTATCTAGAAAATTGTTTGTAAAATCATCAAATAAAGCTGAAATTTATTGTTTTCTCGTGAATAACATATTTTATTTCATCTTGAAGTGAAAAACGTTTATATTAATAAACTACTTAACCGATTTCAATAATCTACGACTATTTCATTGCTTATCAATGACGTTTTTAACTGTAATCTAAAATATGTTTTTCACTCCAAAACAACAAATATCCTCTATTTATTTCATTACATGTGAAAACTTTATATTAATACTAATGTTTGATCACTTCGAGATGAAATAAAATCTGTTATTCACGACAATACAACAAATCTTCTTTTTATTTTATGCTTTATAATCAAAGAGTACTGCAGTGTGAAGATTTAAATTTGACGACGTCATTGGCTTAGTATGATAACATTGCTGTTTTTAATTACCCATAACTTCTAAACTACCTAACTGATTTCAATAATCTACGACTCATTTTCTTATTTAAGTTATTTCCGATCCATTGATATAACTTTAATAGCAACTTTCTGTAAAAAAAATATTTTTTGAAGAAAATGTCTAACTGACATTTTTAACTGTAAATGAAAATAATTCGGATATGCTTGAACAGTTTTAAAAACTACAGCTCATTTTCATCGACCATTTGCAGTCGAGAATGATATATATTAAATATTTATTTTCTAAACAAATAAAAAAAAACGTTTCTGATATTGAAAAGAAGTAGTTCCGGCATTGAAAAAATACAACTCTATATTTCACACGTATGAAATATCGCTTTTATTTCATTGTTAAAATCCACTATTTCACTGCTAAGCATAGAATCAATACTTTTACTCCGGATATGTCTTTCACGGGTGTTCCCCGTCAAATGATGTAGGTAACACGTTTACTGTTATAATCTGTCTTGTCTATAACAAGGGGGTCAAACGGCCTTTAATCGCTCATATGATATCCTTGTCCATTTTAGATGCGAGCAACAGTAACAGAAGTGGGTGAAATAAATGGTCTTATGAGTTCAGAAAATAATGATTGTATTATTTGTTTCCAAATCAAAATTGTGACCCTCGAGGCAAGGTTAAAGTTTACACCAGTCATCATTCAAACATGCTTGGTAATAATCATACGCTTATGCTATTTGTAGTATACCTATGCCTTGTGGTTTCAGAGAATAAGTTTATGCCCTCGAAGGGTGGCATATAGTAGTCGCACCGTTCGTCCGTCAGTCAGTCAGTCAGTCTGTACAATCGTGTCCGGTCAATAACTCTGGCATTCCTGGACAGATTTTCAAATAATTTGGCACAAGTGCTCATCACAAAAAAATCCAGGTCCGTGGCTCCAAGGTCAAGGTCACACTTAGTTGTCAAATGTAAAAAAGAAATGCTTTCGTGTCCGGTTAATAACTAGCATCATTTTCAAATAACTTGGCACATTTTGCTTACCGCAAAAAGACGACGTGTCGCGCTCAAAATCCAGGTCCATGGCTCCAAGGTCAAGGTCACACTAAGAGGTCAAATGTCAAAACCACTTCGGGGGCATTTGTTACTTACAACCAAGAAAACGCACTTAAACAAATAATTATATTTTAGTCCAAATTTGACCACATGGTCACCATTCAAACAAACTTGATAGAGGACTATACGTCTATGCTTCATGCACAATGTTAAACCTCTAGCTCTTGTAGTTTCAGAGCAGATATAAGATGTTTACACATGTCCCCATAACATCTATGAAAGACTATGACTACCTGGCAGGGTTTAATTTGATTAAGAACAAAACAACAAAGAGGCAAAGTATTCAAGGGGCTGACAACAGGAATACATCCTTGGACTTGTCAGTGGAAAATGTCTGAGTTAAAACAGGTTCTAAAACAGGTTCACCAAAGCTCATTCTTACCATGTGCATGTGTAAATAAACTCTCCGCCAGGCTATTTTATATTACATATCCGGCCGCATGAATAGGAAATATAATAAATACTGGAAAGGGCATTATTGGAAACAACAAACACAAACAAGAGAGAAAGGTATCATACTCGGTTTCATTGGGTATGATCATCTGAAGTAATGTAAGGTACGCCTCATTACCGGTTTAAGCGGTATAACAATTATCATACCAGAATATTTAATGAAAAAAATTCAAACCAAAATTAAAAACTGCCTACCACTAACTATTTCTTCTTCCAGTGCACAAACCAAACATCAACATTGATTAAAATTCCTAATTCAGTACTCACGTTTGTATCTTAACTGTCTTAATTTAAATAATTTAGAATATTTGTGTGACAAGTATTTTGCTTTGACCAGTAGTTTGCAAACTATTTATTTTTTGTTTAAATTGTTACATCTTCAGAGAGTTACCTTCCTTTTATATGAGAACATGAACTAACTGTGCTGATAAAACATGAATGACTCAACATGAAATTTATTTCATAGCAATTTATTTCTTTTCAATACAAGAACAAATCTGCGACAAGAGGTACACAGTTCGTACCCATATGTATACCAACAATTTGACTATAAACGGTAGTTCCATACACGATGAAAATATTATCTAATAGGGAAATGTGTGCTTCACAAAATGCTTCACAAGTCCACTAAACTGTCGTTAATAAAAAAAACGCTTTAATATTATTACAGGCCAAATGTAGTTTTTTCTCTAGTGAAAGTTTTTCTTAATAAGAGCAATACGATTGTCTTTGATAAGGTGATGTGGTGAGGTTGTATACGAGGGTTTTTCGAAAAAGAATGCAACTAGCCTGTATACTTGCGGAGCACGATATTTACATATTTCAAACCAATACGAAACGGTAGAATGAACATTCGTATACATTGTGTATAAATATCATTGAAATCCATAGACAAGTTCTGTTGTAATTTAGATTGCTTTGAGATGCATTCATATACACTGCGTTATAAATTACATGAAAACAAGCTGACAAAGTTAGCGAGATACGGGCTTACATAAAGGCCCGGTGTAAACTTGGTTTCAAGGCAAAACCCATGCATGATGAATTTTGTAGTATGTATTGGAATACTCAAATGTCATTTTCAACAGCTTGCTGTTGGGTAACTAAATTCACCTCTGGTCAGGAGGCGGTCAAAGATGCCAAACGTAATGGTAGACGAAAGTCTGCAATCGTCAAATCTAATGTTGAAAATATCAAGTCAATCATTGATAAAGACGCGCGTTATACTGTTAGACAGACAGCACAGATAGACGCGCGTTATACTGTTAGACAGATATCACAGATGACCTGTGACTTCGGTTTAGCTTCAGTTCATGTAATTCTCAAGAAAATTCGTAAAGTTAGGAAAATAAGTGTCCGGTGGATTCCTGATTTACTGAAGAATTTTCAGATAGCACCTGCTCACAAGGCCTCAATTGTGGTTGAGTTTGTTTTTCTGAAAGCGCTAAAGGTTAATGTGTTGTCTCATCCTCCTTATTTGCCGGACCTGGCACCTTGCGATTATTTTCTCTTCCCAAAGTTAAAGAAGCACCTCTCTGGGAAGAGATAAGCATCCAGAACAGCTCTGGTGTCCGCGATTCATCAGTGCCTGATGGGTATACCCATAACTGAATATGAAAATTGCTTCTAAAACTGGATAAAAGAATTGAAGCGATGTATTAAGGAGAAGGGAGATTATTTCTATGGTAAAAAGAAATATAAAAGGATCGGACAGGAAAAGTAGCATTCAAGGAGGACAGTCAACCACAAAACACAGAAACAAACATGCAAACAGACAAACAAGAAGGCAAAAATAATAATCAAAGTAAACGACATCACAAACACAAAAGGGTTGACAATAGGGCTACCGCCTTGGAACGGTCAGTGGCAAAGTAGGCCACTGGGGGTTTAAACCGGTTCTAGGGTGCACCAAACCTCACACTTACCCTACTGTCATCCCATTAAACAGGACAGTGTAAATAAAGAAATCCCCGCCATGATCTAATCTCTAACCAACAAGGCAGCATCAATAGGCAATATAAGTAAAACACAAATATGCTCGTGTAAATATAATACAAAAAACAAAACAATAGCCTAGAAAGCCACAATGAAGGTACTCAATTACTTGGCAGAAGCCAGAGAAATAAGAGAATAAACCATTAAGGGCACGACAAGAAAGATCATAGCCTATTAGACACACATCAAACGCCACCGTCCCAATGGGCTTTAGGTAGGCGTCATCATAGGGTCCACAGCCTGTCCGGTCATCGTACAATTAAAGAGGAAAGCATAGTGGCGAACTGTAAAAGGGTCCACCACCAAGCATGCAGTACGTTGCAAAATGATAGAGTCATAACCTCTTTTGATAAACTTTTTAACAAGTTTAACAAAGATAGTATGAAAGTGATCATGACCAAGAATCTTACGAAGTTTATAAATCACATCACCATAGAAGTCAGGTTGTGATATGATACGGAATTGGCAAATTTCCGAGAAAATTGACAGGTTGCATTATTTTTCGAACACCTCTCGTACAGTGTAGAGAACTCACAAGTACTTATAGATGAAAACTGACGTTTATTGCAAATTTGATCAAGAACGTCTTCTGAATTGTTAATAGACCAAAATAAATTAATCCCAGAGTTTTCACAAGTTTTATCACAGTATTGTTTAACGTGATCTTTAACGTTAGTAAGACAAGAATTTAAAATATTGGAAATGTTTGTGGTGTGCAGGCACTAGAAATAAAGCAAGCACTCATCTTCCTATTAGATAATATTTTCGTCAGGTATGGAACCACCGTTTATAAACAAATTGTTGGTATCCCTATGGGTACGAACTGTGCACCACTTTATTTTGCTATGAAAGAGATTTCATGTTGAGTCTTTCACCCAGGCAGATGTTATTGAAGCTTCTAATGACAGCTCTCGGTATCTGGATGACATATTGAACATTGACAATCGTTTCTTTCCAACTATGGTTAATAATAGTTATCCTAAAGAACTTCAGCTTAATAAAGCTAATATATATGATAATAACGCTTCATTTCTTGATTTAGATCTCTCTCTCGATTGAAAATGGTGAAATAATTAGCAAAATCTATGACAAGAGAGATGATTTTAATTTTGGCATTGTTAATTACCCCCACTTGGATGGGGATGTTCCCCGAACAACTTCTTATGGGGTGTATGTGTCTCAACTTATTCGTTTTTCAAGAGCTTGTACTCGAGTTGAGGACTTTAATATTCGTAATCTTTGTATAACTAAAAAGCTACTCAATCAAGGTTACCGTTACCATAAACTTCGTAAAACCTTTGCAAAATGTTATTATCGTAACCCTGATCTTCTTTCCAAATATAAAAGTAATTTAAGGACTCTTCTGCGACAAGGACTACCACAACCTGACTTCTATGGTGATGTGATTTATACACTTTGTAAGATTCTTGGTCATGATCAATTTCATAATATCTTTGTTAAACTTGTTAAGAAGTTTATCAAAAGAGGTTATGACCCTATCATTTTGCAACGTACTGCATGCTTGGTGGTGGACCCTTTTACAGTTTGAAATTCAAGTAGCTGTAATTCAACGTTAAAATTAATTAAAGATTTCAAAAACTATATTTTGCAAACGCATCTGAGGTGGAAATGGTAAGCAATTATGATGTCAGTGTAATTTTAGTTGACATGTTTAAAAATAGGGAATATCGAAAGCTGCACTAAATAAAAGTACTTAACACAATCCTAAGTACCCAGTTATTTAAATGTTATAATTTATTTCTAAGAAAATACATCAACTTGAAAGTTTTAAACTATGTTCATGCAATCAGCGCAGACGATTTAAACTCGTTATTTTGCAGCTGAACCGTATCTCCAATCAAGAGTGAAATACATAAAACAATGAGAACCATGTTGGCATATTCTTGGGTGGGAATTTTGGCTAGTATATTCGTCTGGTTCCTTAGGCGAAAGATTAAGTGATTGATTCATAATAAAGGCCATGTGGGAAAAGAGTGAAAACATAAAGATGCATTTATTACATTTCTATGGGTGAAAGATTGGATTTCTCAGTGAAAGAATATTCATAATCGCTAAATATTAATAACTAACTCCGAACACAAAAATAACTAACCGCGACGTTGAGTTATGACGTCAATAACGTGTTGGTGACGTCGACGTCATCTACCGATAACGCTAAATAAAGCGAATAATTATGGTTAAATGTAATAAATAGATTATTTAACTGTTGTGATCGATTATATGAAAATTCATCACTCGATGGTAGAAGTGTGTTGTTTTTTCATTCACTCGCTTACGCTCGTTCTTGAAAAGAACCACACGTCTACCATCTCGTGAAGGAATTCCCTATAATCGATCCCAGCAGTTAAATAATCTCTATATCTTGTCATAAACTTTGTTATCAGAGGAGTACTGAAAGTCAATATTATATTACGAACCGATATATAAAAGTAATTGTTGTAAAACGTACTTGCAATTCATTTATAAGTAACCGAACGAATAAAACAGAATATTTTAATGGCAGAATTACTGAACTATCCATCTCACATGTTATGAGAAAAAAAGATCTACACCTGAGCTATAATCGACTGGTTGCGGGTCACGGCAGTAGTTGTGTGCATCAGAAATATACTCATCTGAAGGAAAATAGTCTGGAATCTTGTTTCCTACATGTGGAAAATTCTTATCCCATCGTTGACACGTACGGCCGGTGATTGTTCTGTCCCAGGTACCGTCATATGTTCTTGTGGCACCGATGTAGCATCCTAAAACAAACAATGAGTTAACATTGTCTTCATGTTTAGGTTGTTTATTAATATAATTGCATTATTCCTCTGTGCGATTTGAGTGGCCATCACGTAAACGTTGAAGAAGTATTCTTAAACTGTTCCAATAATGTAAAATACGGTGAAGAGCCAATGATACTGTTCATACTGCCATTGTCTGCTGACACAAATTTCGCAACAATAACCAAGCGCATCTTAGCTATGAAACAACATTATATAGCAATAATATTTAGTTATTACCTATTTAGGAATATGCGCCCCTATGCGAAATCCTATAGACGTTGTAAATAACGCGGATATGACATAAAGCTCTAATACATATATATACCTGAGTAGAGTTATATGTAAACCATTACAGTTTGTTTTAATGTTGTTAACCATTATTTCTGTAAATGGACCCATTAACATTTGTTTCAACATGTGTTAATTTAAGTTTTATTTGCTCTTGCAAATTAGGTATTATTAACAGATTTTTCATCGGTTGATACATTAATATCGCATTTAATTACCATGACAACTTTCAGTACTTTATATATCAGCTACGTTCAATGTATTAAAATCCGTAAAGATTACAATACCAATATAATATATCATGATTTACATTTGTAATAAACTAACACACACGTGAGACGCATACCTGGTACCTGACAACAGGCGCACGTGCCACAGTCAGGGTATTCCTCATTGTCGCCGTCAGTC
The DNA here is from genome assembly GCA_037043455.1 of Cyrtodaria siliqua. NCBI lineage: Eukaryota > Metazoa > Mollusca > Bivalvia > Adapedonta > Hiatellidae > Cyrtodaria > Cyrtodaria siliqua. Next base: position 19,017 of record JAWPHD010008457.1, read on the forward strand.
CAGATGTGGTAGGGGTAACTCTCACACACTTCAGCCTCTGATATATTAGTATTCCCATCAATCAGTTGTCGATCTTTCTCCGTCCAGTGATAGCAAGAGAAATGAGCTGAAATTGTTTATGATTAACTCGTTTTATGGATACAGACAAAGTTAAAATGCGCGTGCGACCGTTTCTGTAACTCAATATTTCATTAAACAATTTAACAAACTGTCATTTGGACAATTCTCAGATGAGAAAAGTACTAATGTGTTTGTGCAAAATGTGCTCAATTGACACAGGATTTGTTTTTGATTAATGTCCATGGTTGACGTGTCGATATTATAAGAGAACCATAACCCCATAAACGTAGCCTGATTCAGAATTTCAGATTGATGGCACATTAGGCGATAGGTCAAATAATAAAGGGGTGCGATCCTTGTTGAATCCGTTTAACTTAGAAAATACAGCTAGAGTGCATTGGTTTAATCCAGTATATGTTAATTTTAATTACAATGTCAGGTCAATTGAATTTGCTCTGAAATAAAGCACACTTAAAAACTTACCTTTGGTTCTCAACTCATGCAAACCTGTGTTCAATGAAAAGTCTTTCAGGTCATTTTTATATTTTTCGGGAAGTATAGCTCGCACCCCGTGTATGGCCATGCAACCTCCAGTGAGACTTTTATCTGAAACGTTTGAAATACGTACATATATGCATGTTACCTGTTCAAGACTATGCACATTTAATTAAACTATATGAGCGAAATGAATAGACGATCAAATAGCTTCATGTGGGTTGATTGTCATTGAGATGCATTTATTAATTTATAAAGATGTTAAATTCAGATACTTTGAAGTCATTTATTCTACATTGATTGTAAGGAAAGTTCTCTGAAATTATTTAAACCACTCTCGATGCCGGGGAGAACCCATACTAAGCAAAGGCAGATAACGTATCTTTCTCAGGAACACAGCACATATGGTCATCAAGGGAATCGAACCTATAGCGTTTTGATCATAGGTCCAACGCTCTACCACTAGACCACAGCTAGTACGTTGGTCAAATATTAACTGACAAAAGTATAAACAGACAGCAAAAACATCAGAGCAGTGACAGTCATGGAGAAACCAGATCAAATGTCAGCATTGAAACTATTCATAAGGCACATAAATAACATAAGCAAAGTACAGGCCAAACATGTCAAAAGTATCAGTGTCTCTCAGACTCCTGTTGAGGAGAGAAATATCATCGACATGGGATGCTGCTCTTTAGACATATTTCGAGCCTTTGAAAAAGGCGGCCAAAAACGTCCATACTACGGCGTCAACAAGCTTGGCATACACACCGTGAATGAAAGTTCAGAGCGACTTGCGGATGCGATTATAAAATAAGTTTGCAATGTTCCAAGTGAACTCACCAGAAATAATCCTCACAAAAGAAAAACAAGACCACACGCGATAATATATGAATAGATTTCCGTTTCCGTTTGAATACGCGATAACAGTAGACTCGGACCACAGTCGTCTTCAGTTCATTTCCAAAAGGTCATACATGAAATACTAGCATGGCTACACATGGTTACAATCAATTATTACATAAATATGACACTGACGTACATTTCAATTGAATATGCAAGACATGCAAGGCAAGACAGGCAAGGCAAGATATGGTTTCTAGCGATTTGCGTTTCTACGTTACACCATACATGTTAGAGACAAATGAAAACCACACTTCCCTCAAAGTAATGCAGAGTCTTCTCAAAATGACGAACCAGTCAAAGCTTTGCTGGTAAAAGGGCATTCACAACTGGAAGACCTAGAATAATTCCAGCTTAGAAATTCATCAGATGAATGTTGAAAATGTCGCTTCCTATTGATCTGACTTTCATTTGTCAATAAAACTCCGAATGTGTTTAACATAAAATACTCCAAACAAGGTAAAACAATCAAACATCTACCATGACAAATGCAACAGCAAGAATTGGAAAATAGTAAAAAGTGATTGGATGGTTGTAATTCTGCACGAAAAACACGGGTAAGAGTAAGAGCAACATTCGTTGAAGTGTGGGCGTCTACATTTTACGAAGTGGATAAGTCGTCTGGAAGGAAACACCACAGGAATCCAGGCCACAACTATCCCACAAAACCCAAAGTAACAGAAAAGAAAACAGAAACCGACTTGGGTCTTGTCAGTCATGGAGTCCATGAGTTTCTGTAATTGAATTGTTAGTGTATTTGACATTTCACCCACAACCATCACCTCTGTTAATTCAATTTAATTCACAACAGTGAACTATTTTATACGATATTCAATATATTTAGTGTTTATGTGTCAAGGATAGTGCTTACTAGTGAACCTTAAAAAAACATGTCTACCACATGACATGAATAAAATGTATCCTAATATACCTAATGTAGAAAACAAACTACATACAAAATAAACATACCAAAGTATTGAACTGTCTTGAAACGACCATCTGAAAAGAAATCAACATTTAATATACTGCAATATTCATTTCATACACCTTTTATTTCTGAAACAAAAATAGAACTATCTAATGAGTGTATGGAATATTTAATTATAAGTGCTCTATTCCTGAACGTATTACCAAACAAAAGATGTTACAATTCGCTGCAAATGTTAAATAATTTATCTGGACTACAGTTAAAAATTATGGATATGTTTTAAACTATTTTCCTGGTGAAACTTTAAATCTGCTTATCGACATTTAAGCAAAACGCATAAGGTCGACCAAATTGCTTTCTTTTGTGCAAATACCCGTAGTTTGTAGCGACCCTGCTGAAAATGACCAGTTCACATCTTTTTTTTTAAATGTCAAACCACATTATCAGAATGGCGGAGCTAGTCTCTAAAACAGTGTGAACTATCTTAAAGCGTAACATGTTCCTACAACAGCAAAGATAGCTTACCGTTTAGAGAAACATATAAGATGTTTATGCGCTACCGATATTTTGACTAAGAAAGTAAATAACACCGCTGTAACAAAAAGTATAGCTAAAGGCTGCACCATCTATAAATTAGTATACGTACATTACTTACTACTTCACCATACTAATATACTCATGTATAATATTTGTTAACGTAACTAGTTTGTAAAAACTCACAACTCATGTTAGAAGGTTGATATGAACAGAACCCGATATAATCAAGCGTCTCTGTAGATGGATTAGTCGTCGCATTTATCCGTTTCTTAGGCGATAACAAAATACGAATATTTTCCTCTATTACGTCATATCCTTGCATTTGAACGCAACTGTCTCCATTATTCTATGAATGAAGATAAAACAATAGTACAATGTAAAATACAATTTAGAATTATTATCTACTAAACACTATGGTGATGATTTTAGGATGCATTTGAAATAGGAATATTGAAAAATGATATATAGGGTCCTATAGAAACCACAGCGTCCGAACGCAATGGCATCTTAGGTCCGCACTGTACTGCAAACAAGGACTTGAAACTACAATGATTGAAGAAGACGTGAAAGAGCATCCAATCAAATAGGGAACAAATAGTCATCAAACGGAGTCAATGTGATCTTAAAGGGTAAATGGAACCAATACCAATATAAAACCCCCATCATGTGCATCAAATTCATATGAAAAGTGAACATGTATTAATTGAACCGCACATTAATACACACTGAAAAGGTGATCAAATCGAAGCAACACACATAAGCAATAGAAAAAATTAGCAGGCTCGGTTTCATTGACTAAACAAATGTAGTTATATCACAAAACAATAATTAAGTATAGTCTTAAATCAACATATGAATTAATACTAATGATTTATACACCAACAAACTAGCCGAGTCGGCGAGCTTTTCCAGAAATATTTCATTAGCAATAAACAAATCGATTGTTTCACGAGACCTAGTTAACTGCATATATTCATTCAATATGCTGCTGAAACAAATTATAATGGATTTGCTTAGATTTGTATTGACACCCATCATTCATTCAGATCACCTTCAGTCCCTTTAGGAAGAATCGATGTAAAAGTAAACCGGATTCACACCCCATTTTGTCTTTTAATACTTAGTCATATCGTAAAATAAAAAAAAGTAAATGAAATTAATGAAAAGCAATATTACCAAAGTATCCTTACTGGGGTTATACGGTACGAAATTAAGAAATTAAGAACAAAAGAACAATGGCCCATAGAATAAAAACTGGTATTTCGAACAAACCTCACCTTCATGAAAGTAAAAGTGGAATTCCACGAAGGCGTGAGTCGACCATCATTTGCCTGAGTCTGCCTACGACAAAGAAGCAACTCTAAAAAAGCTGTAAAACAAAACAACATTTCTACCATAAAAAGTTCTACCAAGTAATAATAATTATAATAAAAATGATGATAATAAAGGTAAATCTATAACATTAATCCATTAACAACTAATAGTCCACGAGGACACATATACACTTAAGCAAAACTTAAACATTTCACATCAAAATTGTTGTAACAGCAAACCAAAATTTATATTATTTTTTGAAGAATATACATATTAACACAATTTGATATTTAAGATTATTGTCTACGTACTATGACTGGTATTTTTGTTTTCACATTCATATATGCATGATCAACTCTGTGTTTTAGTTACATCGCCTATTAATGCTGCACAAGAGACTGTCGCGGATTCCTTAATTATGCTCCCCGCAATTTTCGGGGGAGCAAATAACTGCCATAATGTCCGTACGTCCGTCCCTCTCTATGTCCGTCCGTATGTCCCGCTTTCTTGTCCGCTCAACTTCTCCTACATTTTTCATCCGATTTTCTTGAAATTTTGTCAGGACGTTCCCGTTGATTGTATTTTGGCAGAGTTACGGGACATTGAAGCTTTTCGAATCTAAAGCTTGTCAGCTCATTTTCTTATATGCTTTTCATCCGATTTTCACGAAACTTCGCAGGCAGCATCAGTATGATATGTAGTTGCGTATATTGTCAGGACGTTCCGGTTGATTGATTTCGGTCGGAGTTACGGGACTTTGAAGTTTTTCGAATCTAAATATTGTCCGCTAAACTCCTCCTACGTTTTTGTTACAAAAGTACTTCATTATTATTACGGCATTTATGTAAATATGTCTTACTGTTTTGAACTACACCAAGCTTGTATTAACTGAACATTATTATATTTTTATCGTTGAAAGATTGGAATTTCTCAGTGAAAGACTATTCATAATCGCTAAATATTATAAACTAAATCCGCACACAAAACAACTAATTGCGACGTTGAATTATGACGTCAATACAGTGTTGCGTTCAATAAAGCGAATAATTCTGGTAAATTCATGCATAAACTGATTTAAAATGTAATAAATAGATTATGTTACTGCTGTGTTTGATTATAGGGAAATCCTTCAGTCGATGGCAGACGTTTTGTTTTATTCACTCACTCGCATAAGCTCGTTCGTGAAAGGAACCACACGTCTACCATCTCGTGAAAGATTTCCCTATAGTCGATCCCAGCAGTTAAATAATATCTATTTTATAAAGCGATACTAGTTTACGTCTTGTTTATACTACAGACTGCAATATGCGACTGATTGTACGATAATACAATTTAAATATGTGCGTCATGGATAAAACAGTATGGTTTGTGAGATGATTGTATTTTAGATAGTATATATGTATTGTATTGTATATGAACTGTAAAATAGACAATATGCTACTTTTGTCCCTTGTTTGTGTGTGTTGCTTCCAAGGGATGCCCCTTTTAATATTTAAGTTATTTCGGCGTTTCGCTCGTTTATGTCCCGTTCCCCGCGCACGAGTCGTCAGAGCTATGGAGATCTAAACAATTAAATCACAATGAAAACACAATTATAAAACAGTTATCAAAAGTAATTGATACCTGCGTCTTCTCCGTTTTCCACTCTGATAGAAGGAAGATAACCATCGCTGTTAAAATTTAACAAGGACGGCAAAGCAATGGTTATAGTGTAGTTTTCGAACTCTGAAAATGGATTAACAAGAACATACATGGATGATGTAACCCTTAAGTTACACATGATTTGTATCAATCAGATATGGTTATACATGTAACACATAAATAAATACCCTTTGATTGTGAAAGTAATACGTCATGTAATTTGTGTATATAAACTAGAACCATTTAGTGCAAAGTCAGGCCAGTATATACATCTATGCATGTTTTGACTTTTAAGCACAAGTCTCTTAGTGTAAGCATGGCAAACGTTTTAGAAATTGCATACAAGCAACGATTTACGATTTTATATTGAACTGAAATAATACAACTGTTACAATTATTCATAATCATAACACTAGTATTGACCTTGCTGTAGCGAATATGAAATCCAATTAGAAACAAGTTATTATCTACACCCAAAATACTTAGAATTGAAAGTTGTTTAACGGCTCATCAACGCAGTATATGTTATGTAGAGCCTTCCCAGAGAAAGAGGGGAACGATACATAGGAATCCGGGAACCCTGCCCTACTCTTATTATCGAATAGATTCCTATGGTTCTTTAACGTGCTCGGAGGATAGACCAATACACGCGACCGCCATCCGAAGGACGATGCTAGGGGAAAGTGTCTTGCCCATGAACCAACATACTTCGAATACAATATTAAAGCAAAAGCAGTTTACAACTTCAACTGTAATGACTATTAATTAATAAGTTTGATTCCATAATTCCATTGAAAATGAATGCACCCCTTGAGGACAAAACAAAGCATTTGCGCTTTCACATTAATAGATTAAGATATTACAGTGCATATATCAATTATTTATATGATGCTATATTATATAACACTTTTCATTTCCAAATTACCTAAAGGGCATCCGTCCTTTGTGCCGTAAATGCTGTACATTCCCTCGGGCCATACGTTATCCGTTGATAATAGTTGTTGATTGGTTTTATAACAAAAGTTTAGTTGAATAGTATACTTTCCAAATGGGCCTAGGACGTTAAACTCTTGCAACCAAATAGGTAACGTATTTGATATTTCACTAAAGTCTGTGTTGTTAAAAGCTACCGTCGATAAAGGAACAGTTGATGTAAAGTTGACATATCCCTTTACCCAGCCACGCGACCTTGGTTCTGGACAGCCTTCCTTTGTCATCGGAATTGCATACGGTCCTCGGGGCCAGGAACTGTTTTGTAGTTCTTGTAAAAAAACCATGAAAAGCATATTATGATTTATTATATACTTTACAGTGAAATAGTTTTTTATGATTAAAGTCCCTATCGCGATATCAAGAGGCATATTTTACAACAAATGTACACTATTTATAAACATACTGACGACGAGGCATATATAAAACTTACATATTTTGAGAATCCAAATTATATGGAGACAATATAATCGGGTTTAACCAGAAAGGACAAACCCCAAAAACTGGAGCGTCAAATTCATTTAACGCATATTATATCATGGGTATTTTAAGAACTCGTGAATAAACTTAACTTTTAATAGAGGTATATACATTATTGTAACATCTGAACACCTGTATCGAGGTTTGATAATCGGTTTTGTAGTGTAATTTTGCAGCTATTTGGTGGGTTAGTTTCTGTACATCAGTCATCATATATACACTTCTCAAAACTGCTAACTACACCGCTACGTTTTGGGTTATATATATCGATGGGTTGAATGTTTTTCAATAAAATAAAAAGGAAATACCAATTCAATCATTTTTACATCATTTCATTTTATTTTTTTCATGGGCAATGCTAGAACTAAACCACAATAAGCAATTACAAACGACCCATGTAAACACTAAAGTCACACTTTTCATTTCTTGTTCATAAAAGTGTGACTTTAGTGTTTACATGGGTCGTTTGTAATTGCTTATTGTGGTTTAGTTCTAGCATTGCCCATGAAAAAAATAAAATGAAATGATGTAAAAATGATTGAATTGGTATTTCATTTTTATTTTATTGAAAAACATTCAACCCATCGATATATATAACCCAAAACGTGAGCGGTGTAGTTAGCAGTTTTGAGAAGTGTATGCCTCAATGTGTTACACGCTGACATTTTAGACGAACTGTGTATGTTTTAAGATGAACATTTTGCTGCTTGTTTCCGACTATTCATATTTTCCATAACCTTTTCATATTTTCGACATGTCCTACATTTGCTATATCAAATCTTATGGAACAGTGCAAGCATGACTTATCCCTATGGGTACGAACTGTGCAGTCTTTCACCAGATACCCAGGCAGATGTTATTGAAGCCTTTAATGACACCTCTTGGTATCTGGATGACATAATGAACATTGATAACCCTTTCTTTTCTACTATGGTTAATAATATATATCCTAAAGAATTTAACACAGCTAATATTTCCCGATTTACATATCTCTTTTGCAAATGGTGAAATAATTAGCAAAATCTATGACAAGAGAGATGATTTATTTTTGATATTGTTTCCCGAGCAACTTATTATGGGGTCTATGTGTCTCAACTTATTCCTTTTTCTAGAGCTTGTACTCGAGTTGAGGACTTTAATAATATTCGTAATCTTTGTATAACTAAAAAGTTATTCCATCCGGGCTACCGGTACCACAGACTTCGTAAAACCTTTGCAAAATTGTATTATCGTAACCCTGATCTTCTTTGCAAATATAAAAGTAATTTAAGAACTCTTCTGCGACAAGGACTATCACAACCTGACTTCTGTGGTGACGTGATTTACAAACTTGGTCATGATCACTTTCACACTATCATTGTTAAACTTGTTAACAGGTTTATCAAAAGAGGTTATGACCATATCATTTTGCAACGCACTGCATGCTTGGTGGTGGACCCATTTAAAGTTTGCCACTATGCTTTCCTTTTTAATTGTGCGATGACCGTGCAGGCTGTGGACCCTATAATGACGTCTACCTAAAGCCCAAAATGACGGTGACGTTTGACGTTTGTCTGCAACCTTGTCAATGGTTTATTCTCTTGTTGCTATGGCTTCTGCCAAGTCATTGAGTACCTTCTTTGTGGCTTTCTATGCTATTGTTTTTTTGTATTATTTACATATACACGAGCATCCATTTGTTTTACTTATATTACCTATTAATGTTGTCTTGTTGGTTAGAGAATTATTCATGGCGCGGATTTCTTTATTTCTGTCAGTAGGGTAAGTGTGAGGTTTGGTGCACCCTTGAACCTGGTTTAAACCCCCAACGACCCTTTTTGCCACTGATCGTTCCAAGGCGCGGTATCCCTATTGTCAACCCTTTTTGTGTTTGTGACGTCATATGCCTTCATTCTTTATTAACATTGACATTCGTGTTTGTCTTTGTGCGTGTTTTTGTGTTTACTATGTTTTGTGCAAGCTGAATTTGCTGTTGTTTTGTAACTATAACACATGTTTTGTTGAGAGTAATGTTTCTCTGCCTCTTATCGTAAACAATGTACCCGGTTTTGAAAGTTATTTCAGAATATATAAGTTCCGAATGGTTTATACGTTCCACTGATGCAAAATGTAAACAAAACAACCGAACCATCAATTTTTTTTAAACATTCAAATTGCTACTACGAGAGGCGCCCCACTTATATTTGAACACGTTTGTTTAAGGTGGTTTTTTTCAGCGGAAGTGATTGTCATAAAAAATACGTGATTTAATGATGTGAAACCGTCATTTAGAACGTATGCATTTAAAAATAATATCCAATTTCACGCGGTCCTTTTTAAATTGCATTTTGAATAAGGTGTACACCATTTTCTAATTTGAAGCCTATATGTTGCTGTTGCCGTGGAGTTTTACCTTAAACCAAATAATTGCACTAAATGCATATCATAATTGTTTAAACCTGTGTTTATAATTTAAATATGATCGTATGTTTTATTTTAAGACAAAAATATATATGCTGAATTAAAAGCTCGACTTTTTATCGCAATATTAAAACATTGACAGATAATAGGAAAATTTGCTCCTGTGTTACTGATAATTTTATAAATTAACCAAAATAACTGTTTTTATCATATTTTGTGATATAAAAACATGAACAGTTATTGTTGATGTATATTATATATGTATATCGTATACCTTATAAAGATATATTTGGTAAACAAATATATTATTTTTATCATTATTTGCAAATGTGTGTGTTTTGACCCTACATTTTAAGTTATATATTTTTCTATCTTTTCTTTTGAGAAACTTATGAAACTTGTTTTTTATAGCGGAGGAAGTCACAAAAATGCCTGCAGTTAATGTTTTGAACTAGACGCTTTCGAAAATTTAGTCATTTTCATAGTTGAATTTCATGTTAATTTTCGCTAAAATCTTGAAAATCGACAAATTAAAAAAAAAATGCATATTACACTTTTCTACGTTCAGGCATGGACATATCGGATTACTATAACCTTTAACGATATTTTAAAAGCATTTGTGTTAAAATTTGTATTGCAGTTATTTTTATAATTGACGATTTTTGCTTCAAAATATCATTCTCTACCCATTTTCAAAAATGCGGATGCAGCAACATTAGGAAGCACATAATAGTGCATGTCATAATGTTTCATATCGAAGGAATCATTAGACTTGACATTACAATCAACATATTCGGCGAGAATTTCAAGATAGTTGATTCAGTTACACAATAAAAGTGTTCAAATATAAGTGGGGCGCCTCTCGTACAACATCAGTAAATAACGGTAAATATTTAGATTAAGCAGCTAAATAAAACAGACCATATTGTGTCATATACCATAGTACATCGTTAAGTATGACTTATATCACTATCGACAATAATGTGCCTCTCAGTAACTTCTTTACTTTGATTTCTGATTAGCTTCACTTGATTACATATGATATTAACTATCGTATGAAAGTGTTGATTATCATAATTATCTTTCTTTCTTCCAATGTCAAATTCCTTGTATTCTCGATTTTCTTTTGGTAGCTGTTATTTCTACTTGCAATTATATTGCATTATCGCCAATGTAATTATAATTTTATATCCGTGTATTAAACCAACACTTGCATCCGATCGGCAATATCATCTGCAAAAATATACTAATTCCTTAATAGTACATACCATATTCGCAGTATATTCCAGAGAACTTTGCTAGGCACCCACAGTAGCAGTTTCCTTCTTTTATTTGCACAGTTCCACCATTTAGACATTGTATTCCAAAGCAATCTGAAACAAAAAAGGTATATCCTACAGAACGCACTCTAATATGGTCTCACTAACTGCTGTACATGAAACCTCGGAATTTTCACGGACTTTTCATGGCATTAATAATAAGCCGGCATGATATATATCACTTCTTAAGTGACTTTCTGGAGAAAGGTACCTTTAAAACAACAAACGTCTGGAATGCTAAAAGTAGCTATGCAATACATGAGTGAGAGAACACGAATCTGACGTATTGCTTTGGAAGAGCAAAACTCTGTTGTCGCCAGATTATAACAACTTTTGTTCCGATATGAACATAAATATAGATATAAAAATCGAACAGCAAAAGCAGCATTCAAGGACGACAGTCAACCACAAATACACACAGAAACAAAGAACAAATTTAAAGATGAATAAAAGGTCCAATAATACATCACAAACACAAAAGGGTTGATAATAGGGCTACCACCTTGGAAGGGTCAGTGGCAAAAAAGGCCGCTGGGGGATTTAAACCAGGTTCTAAGGTACACCAAACCTCATACTTACGCTACTGTCATCCCAATGAAACGGGACATTGTAAATAAAGAAAATCCCCGCCATGAACTATTCTCTAACCAAAACGGCAGCATTAATAGGCAATATAAGTAAAACACAAAGATGCTCGTGTATATATAAATACAAAAAAACAATAGCCTAGAAAGCCACAAAGAAGGTACTCAATGAATAAGTTGTGTTCTCACTTTACCAAGGCTATAAACCTTATTTTCATATCGTTCATAGCGGAACAAAATATGCAATATCTATTCAAGGGTAACATTAAATGGCTCAATTTATCGGACTTTCATATTTGGAGAAATTAAGCTATGCCTAACATTGCGTGTTTATAGTTGGAAAGCCGCGAAAATCAAAAAATATAAACTAAGTAATTTTCAATCAAAAGGTATTGCAACTAGACAAATTAATTTAATTTAGAGCTTACTGGGGCATGTGAAATAAAATGGACGGTCAGCAAAGATTATCATTGATATAAGTTTGTAATTATAATGATTGCTTTTAATTGTTTGCGATGTTATCGTAGTATAACACGTCAATGATGGGCCCAAATTTTGTATTTTGTATAAAATTTGTCCATAGAACAAAGGTTGTTGGCGATCACTTTATTACTAATTAACTAATTCTGTTGAAACCATCTTTTTGAAAAATAGGATGTTTTACATCAAAAGTTTCCTGTATGTTCTTTCTCTCATTCTAAAACATTTAAACAAAATACTATTTTCATATTCCTAAGATAAACGTATGTAAGTGGTTTAGTTGTTTTATCTACTATTCTCAAATAAATTTTAAAGTTAGTAAAAAGAAACTAACCGGACAAATAACCGCAAAATTACCCACTACAAACACGTTTATCAAAACTCTATCCAGGTGTTCAGGTCATATAATAACGCATAAGTGCAATTAAACGTATAGGGTTTTTCACGGGTTCTTAAACTACCCGTGATTGAATATATGTAAAATGAATTATAGGAAACCATATTGTTGCGCATTGACATAATTATAACATTTAATAATTCATATCTAATGTGAAAATAATTGGACAGCTAGTGTTAATCGACCTTATTAGTAGCACATACATTATACGCAAAGTGCCATTAAAAATGATTTAAGGTAAACTATGCAAGTAATCTTCCGGGGAAAATCCACATAATAAGCGCAAATAGACAAATACTAAACTATCCGTTATCACATCCGATCAGACTCGTTATGAACTGATTAACAATGTCTGCCCATCAATAAATAAAACCTAGTACATATAAGTCGTCTAATTAAAACAATGCAATATTATTTATACAGATTAGAATTTATAATGTGTATGTCGAAGTAGATAAAGGTTACAAGAGATTCAAGATTCTTTATTAAGTAACGTTAATATTACAATGTTTCTTGTTACGTGATACAATGAATAATATTATATACAGCAGTCAGTCATGATAAGTATGTGCATAGACATAAAGTCAATGAGAAAAACATGATTTATACGGAAAAGATATACAAACATATATTGAACGTGAGGTTGTACTAAGTGCATTGAAAAAAACAGAACAATGCAATGTGTACGAGGGCCTTTTAAATATTACGTTGACTTTTTTAATAGTTATTACACTTTTACAAATTAAGTAAATTAAATTATATAGCAATAAAGGTTTACATTTTCACTTACATATCAGTAAATATTATAAAATTATTTGAAACAGATTTCAGAAATACGAGTTTTTATAACCCCACTGTAACCGCCACGGAGTACGTCATTTGTGTGCTATGGCTTCGTCGTAAAATTGTTATTTAATTAGATTATTGTATTATTCATGGTTTTCATTAAATTAATATGTTACAGTATTGTTGAATAATCATGTTTTATAAGTATATCACAGTTTCGGAAAGAGATCATACTAATTCGATCGAGATTAGCATAAATATTCAAAATAATTAGAAAACAAATTAGGCCTTGAGCCAGGACCCAACATTTTGGATATTGTTACCAACTCAAGGGACAAATTCTACCATCACTTTTTGAAAAGAGCAATGTTTATAGATTACGTTTTTCCATGATAGCAATCTGGAACAGGTAGCTTATATAAAAAACAATCGAACATTAATAGGTTATCATTGTAGCACTTTCATATAAGATTTTGATGTTCATTTTTGAATGCCATGCATGTGTGAATAATTATTGATGTACTTTTTAAAGATGCACTTAAGTTTACAATTCATTGAGTTACATAAAGCGTAAATAAGCTCCTTTTTAGCACTGAATTCAGTTTAAAATCTCTATTTTGCTTCAAATTAGAAGTCAATTTACCCCACCCACTACTGACACATTTTTATGCATTTAGTTTAGTTAATATTTTTTACAATATATGTGTAAACTTGTAAGAATCAGTAATTTACAACCTTTCTACATGATTCAAATAATATTATAATATGAATACGGGATTGTTACGATATATCGATGAAATTAAGTACTAAGCAATGTTCATGGCATTGCACATATGTGTTCAGTAAGCCTGATAAGTTGAGACACATGCCAAACTGGAATTATAAGCCTTCCTCAAAGTAACTGCAACATAAATAGTATTAACATGTTCTGATTTATACATATATTGCACAGACGACACATAGTCCAAAGGATTCTAGATAAAGGAAATGTGTGGTTTAACGTGTTTTTTTTAACAAAAGTCTTTTTTAGGTGTATGCGTCATGGCAATACTTATGATTACACATTTGGATTATGTATTACACATAAATACATGAATTAAACATTGCATATTGCAACGCAAAATCTTAAAAGTTGTCTATTTTAATACTTTTTAATTACAATGTATGCATATTTTAAGGATTTTTACACCTGCATTACCCCACCCATATACAACACAATGACGAATTCTGCATATGTAATGTAAAAATAGTAGTACATGCATTTGCACGAACCATTTTTGTGTTACTGAAAAAAGAATTGACGACGATGGGTTGATTTGAATTGGGGTTTTACGGCGCACCAACACAAACATGTTATATGGCGCCAACAGGATTGAACATCCAACCCGGCTCACTCTTCATTAACATCTAGATAAAAATTTGCAGAATGTGCCTAGAACCTTCTTACCAGCAGAACTGCAGAAATGCTGCAAATTCTCTAGTAAACACTCCATTTTTCGCTTAAACCACGATCACTGCCACCAATGAAGTAGCACCTGAAACAATACATGTTTCATGATGAAAACAATGAACAAAAATGACAAAATTAACATGAATTCGGGGAAATTTTACCGCTATGACCGGGAACCACACGACGCCGACGAAGAAAAATCTTTAGGGTGATACCCAGAACACTGTACTAACTACTAACTATGGCAACTATTTGTTAGTATTGGTGCAGTTGTTACAATATCACCTGCTTAGGATATGTATCTAAACATAGGTTGTGATGTTCTCCATACTTGATTTAGAGTATGGAATTAACCTAGGATAGTAAGCATCTATCCTACTTTTGCGAGAGAGGGAGTTTGTGTGTGTGTGTGTGTGTGTGTGTGTGTGTGAGTGTGCGGGGAGGGAGAGGTTGGATATATAGACATTAAGGAACCTGACCTATTGACGAATATACACCTATGTTTCTTTAACACGACGGGAGCAAAAAAAAAAGCGATACACGGGATCGCCTGGTTTAAGTCCCCATCCGACGGACGAGGGTAAAAGTGTCTTGCCCAAGAACACACTGACAAAATTCACTGGCTCCGGTGAGGCTTGAACCAGGGTCCTCTGAATTAAAAGTCCCCCGTGCTATCCACTGCATCAACAGGATGTATGCGCTCAAGCTGGATGAATGCATTAAAATACATACAACTAAAATGTTAATCCGTCCTAGAGGTTAATCGAAGAAGCTGGGTTCACAACGGTCTCTCTTATCTAGCAAGTTAGCATCAAGTTCAATATGTCGAGTTGCAATATGCCTGCAAGCCTCATATATGCCCAGCTCATTGCTGTTTTGATAAACCTGGCAATTAATGCCTTGGGATAAAACGGGACAATTAAGAATTACTCAGTACATATTATCTGATTTAAATAATATAACGTAATCATGTTAATGTGAAAATATAACATACATATAAGATATAAAAAACATTAAACGCTTCCAGATAAGAATCGGTACCCAGTGCATTGAGATAGATTACATTTAGTGATCACGGTTAGATTACTGATGTTTATTCTAAAAGCTATATACGACATACAGGTGCTACTGAAGTTAAAGTAGCTATCGCGCCAACAACAGCCACATTTTACAACATATGTACATCGTTTCTAAACCTACTGACCACGAGGTATATATATAACTTACATCGTTTGAGAATCAAAACTCTATAGATACAATATAAAAAGCTTTAACCAGCCAGACAAAAAAAATGGATAATTCATTTCACACTTATTCAATTACGGATATTACAAAAGCCCATGAATAAACATATACGTTTAAGCGACACATATGCATTATTATATGAGATGAACACCTGGATAGAGTTTTGATAAACTGTTTTTGTAGTGTAATTTTGTCGTAATTTGGCGGGTTATTTTAAAATTTGTATAACAAACACCTAAAAATCAACAGTTAAACCGTAAAATGCCTTTTTTTTTTTTTTTTTTTTTTTTTGCAATTTGTCGAAAATGCAGTGGTCTACTTTGTGATTTTAGTTCGTGGATTTATTCAATATGCGATTTATAAACATGGTTAAGTCTTCATAATGGAATACCTTATCAAAAGTCACATTCTCTATATATTTCAGTTCGCTTAAAACTTTTGAAGTGAATCTATGAAAAGTGTTCAACTTCAAGCCATAAACAAAAGACCCACTCGCCTTGTCTCAAAGTGCTCGCATGTTTTAAGAAACAACAACAATTTCTTTATATAAATCTGTAAAACTGTGACCCCCGTAGTGGCCATATTTGACCCCATTGTCGCCATTAGAACAAACTAGGTAGAGGATCATAAGCTTATGTACATGCGAATCATTATTTAGCTTTTGAAGTATCAGAGAAGCTGTTTGAAAATGTTTTCCTATATAATTCAATGTCATAGTGTGACCCCCGGGACAGGGCCAAATATGTTTCCAGGCTTGATTCAAGGGACACCATTTAAATTATTTGGTACAGGACAATAATCTTAAGCTACATGTAGCTTATTACATCTCTAGCTCTTGTAGTTTCAGAGATGTTTATAGACGTTCCTACATAACTCGGGCCCAGGCGAAATTTGACCATTAGATCTCCATTTGAACAAAATAAATTGATAGAGATCGATACTCTTATGCTACATGCATCGTATTAGACCTCTAGCTCTTGTAGTATCAGAAAAAGAATATTTTATGGACTTTCCTATATAACTCTTTGTAAATCTTTAACCCCAGAACCGGGCCATAGTTGGACACAGAGTCACAATTTGAACAAAATTGGTAGAGAGCCATAAGCTTGTACAATATGCAAAATAGTAAACCTCTGGCTCTTTTTTTTTTTTAAAGAAGACATTTTAAAGATGTTTCTATATGACTCTATCTAAATATATGACCCCTGGGGCGGAGCCAGATATGACCCCAGGGTCAACATTTTAACAAACTTGCTAGTGGACCATAAGCTTATGCTTCATGCATAATATGGGACCTCTAGCTCTTACAGTTTTAGAGAAAATTATTAATTTTAAAGATTTCCTATATAACTGTATGAAAAAATGTTACCCCCGGGGCTGGGCCATATTTGACCCTGGGGTCACCATTTTATAAATACTTGGTAGAGGACCCTAAATGCATAATACATGCAAAATATTAGACCTGTAGCTGTTCTAGTTTCAGCGAAAACGATTTTTTAAAGAAACAAGAGTTTTGCTTAAAATGGGGAGATAACTCTAATAACAGGAATCAGCTACCCTGTTCACACTGCTATCATGGATTTTTTGTTTCTCTGCAAGGTACTCAATAACATGGTACTAGTAAGAATTTGTCCCTTGAGATGGTAACAAAAAAGTGTATGGCTCACGGTCTAAATAGAATAGTCATTCAATATATTTAGAAAACAAATAGCATAGTCATTCCAAAAGACATCTTTTTTGAAAATATAGCGATATTCTTAATTTATTAACATAGACATTTTGAAGAAAATATTTAAGATTTTAAAATTGTATGTTTTTGTATTTCATTTTTGTATTAAACTTTTTGTTTTATTAAAAGTTCCGATTCTTTAATATTTAATTAACATTTTAGTGCTCCGTGATTTTTTCTGACGTCGTCAATTTCAACTTAATAGCAAGGAAGTGTTCGTCTACTTATTTATATTTATTATAGATTTCCTTGTTCAATATTCATAAAATTTCATAATTGTAATTTTGGAATACCATCGACAATGCTACTTTCGTTTTGTGTATTTTTGCCCACGATTTTGCTTTTATTTAGCAATTTCCGAAATACAGTTACGAAATACAGATGTCACATTTTGGACGGCTCCATAGATGGGGTTCGACGTATTATATCATTCATTTCAACGTAACTAGACATGGTATCGATTTTCTGTTTAAATCATATGATTTCTTATGAGCTGGATTACAACATATATGAATATTAAAGGTTTACGTCAATAAATGAGTGCAATATCGAAAAAGACCACGTATTATTTGAACAGCCCTCGTATATATGTACATATATTTACATATTGAAATATCATGAAAAACGTTAAAACATATAGATATTCAAAAGATGGTTTAGTATTTAACTTTAAGTGAGATTTACAGTACATTTTCATGACGATTAACTATGTTTTGTCGAATAATTGTCGCTTGAAATACTTTCATCTATTACAAAGTTTTGAGATAACAGAAAAACTAACAAACTGAATTAGCTCAATAAATTTAAAAACGCCTGGTCTAAACTTGGTTACAATGCACTGATAGTGATGGACTTATGGTCGGAACGTGTGGCTGTAATGTAGATGTGAGTGTGTCAGAAATATGTGTTTGTAAGTTTGAAAGTGGATTTTGTACTGAAATGGACTAAAGGACTAAAGAAGGTCAATGCCATTTATATTTACCTACCGACTTATGTGTTGCTGTCGTTTCGTTTTCGGGTAAAAGACGTACTCATTAACTTAACGTAAAACTTTCACGTAAATTAACAAAGTGCGGAGGGTAAGTGACATACCTTCGGTAGAAGCCTACTACTGTCATGTAAATATAAATGTGAGTGAAAGTATGAAAGCTATACGCTTCCGGATTTGGAACAAATTATATGGCTGTGTTAACCATTTCGTGGTCCCGCCTTAATTCCATTAAGCGACGGGAAAGATTATACTAGCAGGATATTATAACGGACATTTCGACAATAAAATACGTTTAAAATCATTTATTACTGAACAAATGCAAAAACCTGTTTAAAATTACCTATTAAATGTTTTAAGTTTGCAATATGCAAACTTTTTAAGCCGAAATAAAGGTTTTATTTCATACCCCAGCCAACCCCGTTTCTGCTACTTGGAGAAGGGGATGGATGTGGTATGAAAGTTAATACTCGGACCACGTAATGCATATAAGCTCCCAAAATACCGGCATAACACAAGCCAACAAAGTTCTTTCGAAACAGTTGTTTTTAATGCACTTTTAATCTTTCTCTTATGTAGAAATATAACAGTTAATGTATTTGTACGGACAAACGGACAGACGGACAATGATAACACTATATTTGTAGCTGAGCAGTTGTTATAACATGTTTGTTTTTAAATGTGACTAAGTACTGAAGTTTGAAAACGATAACAACTGTAACATGTTTTTGACTAGGTATTTAGCATTTTAATACTACGTATACTATTTAGTATTTTATCAGGCATAAATATTTGTTTTTAAAAACCCGTGCTTTATAAATGTTTCTTCTACATTATTTAAAGAATAAAATAAAACATAGGATTAAATAAACCCGATACCTGTATTTTAAGATTAAATAAATCCATTACCTGCTGATACCGATTCTGCATACCGAATAAGAAATAATCCCATTAAAACGAACCCAATATAAAATTCAAACATAGTTGATGCGTGTGTGCAAACTGTGCATCCAACATTCAGCAAACTGTTGTATTTATTGTAGCATAGAACTGTTTTCAGTAAATCCGAATTAGTAGTCTGACATTTAGCTGCAGGTTCAAAGAGACTGTGAATGCCGAAGCAATTGCCTACGGATATGGATATTTCCATGTGGTTAGAACCTTCCATTAACACTTTAAGTGTATGCATTATTCATATAACGTGCAGACTGAAGTACATGAAAGGAAATGTCGTAATTCGAAATAAATGAATGAAATGAAATGAATTCGAAAATAACTTTTTTTGTTTAAAGTAGAATATGGTCATAAGCCAATATTTAGGATGTTTACAAACCGTCATATATCATAGTTTGGGTTCTTACAGTAAAAAAGGTTATGAATAAATATGTGTAATGATGCTTATATAATAAACGGTTCATGAAGCAATATTTAGGATGCTCACATTGGAAACGGGACATGCACCAATATTTAGGACGCTCACATTAGAAACGGGACATGCACCAATATGTAGGATGCTTACAGTAAAAACGGGACATGCACCAATATGTAGGATGCTTATAGCAGAAACGGGACATGCACCAATATTTAGGATGCTCACATTAGAAGCGGGACATGCACCAATATGTAGGATGCTTAGAGTAGAAACGGGACATGAATCAATATTTAGGATGCTCACAGTAGAAACGGGACATGCACCAATATGTAGGATGCTTACAGTAAAAACGGGACATGCACCAATATGTAGGATGCTTACAGTAAACACGGGACATGCACCAATATGTAGGATGCTTAAAGTAAAAACGGGACATGCACCAATATGTAGGATGCTTACAGTAGAAACGGGACATGAATCAATATTTAGGATGCTCACATTAGAAACGGGACATGCACCAATATGTAGGATGCTTACAGTAGAAACGGGACATGAATCAATATTTAGGACGCTCACAGTAGAAACGGGACATAAACCAATATTAAGGATGCTTACAGTAAAAACGGGACATACACCAATATGTAGGATGCTTACAGTAGAAACGGGACATACACCAATATGTAGGATGCTTACAGTAAAAACGGGAAATGCACCCATATAAAGGATGCTTACAGTAGAAACGGGACACGCACCAATATCTATGATGGTTACAGTAAAAACGGGACATGCACCAATATGTAGGATGCTTTTACAGTAAAAACGGGACATGCACCAATATGTAGGATGCTTACAGTAAAAACGGGACATGCAGTAATATTTAAGATTCTTACAGTAGAAACGGGACATTCACCCATATTTAGGATGCTTACAGTAGAAACTGGACATGCACCAATATGTAGGATGCTTATAGTAGAAAAGGGCCATGAACCAATATTTAGGAAGCTTACAATAGAAAAGGAGCATGCACCAATATGTAGGATGCTTACAGTAGAAATAGGAACATTCACTAATATTTAGGATCCTTACTTTAGCAAATGGTCATAAACCAATATTTAGCATGCTTACAGTAGAAAAGGGTCATAAACCAATATTTAGGATGCTTACGGTAGAAAAGGGTCATAAACCAATATTTAGCATGCTTACATTAGAAAAGGGTCATACACCAATATTTAGCATGCTTATAGTAGAAACGGGACATGCATCAATATTAAGCATGCTTACAGTAGAAAAGGGTCATAAACCAATATTTAGGATGCTTATAGTAGAAACGGGACATACACCAATATTTAGCATGCTTACAGTAGAAACGGGTCATGCACCAATATTTAGCATGCTTACAGTAGAAACGGGACATGCACCAATATTTAGCATGCTTACAGTAGAAAAGGGTCATAAACCAATATTTAGGATGCTTATAGTAGGAACGGGACATACACCAATATTGAGCATGCTTACAGTAGAAAATAGTCATAAACCAAAATTTAGGATGCTTATAGTAGAAACGGGACATACACCAATATTTAGCATGCTTACTGTAGAAACGGGTCATGCACCAATACTTAGCATGCTTACAGTAGATACGGGACATGCACCAATATTTAGGATGCAGTCAGCGCCAAATAAGCAAGAAAATAAAATATGGCCAAAGAAAAAAGAAATTTGCGAAAATGACTTGCGCAAAAAAAATCTAAATCGTATTTTCCCTTTTTTCCAATGGCTCAAGCATTATCGGCCTAGATAAAGACTGGTACAGCGCTTTTACTATTGGGGAAACTAACAGTGAGTGAAAAATCGATACACAGTCTAGCACGCGTCATACGCGGGACCGTGACCGGAATAAACAGGAAACGATTAGCAAGTTTTGTCAGCTTAGTGGAGCAATTTAACAATCAGCTTATAGACTGAATTACATCATACGTTTATGATGGACTATTACTTAAGCAAACACTCCATTGATTGATTGATATCTGCGAACAACGTTTGCAAATACCGCTAAGTGTAACATGATCGGCGATCCCTAATTAAAGAACTTTACTTCAAACAATACCTGGTGAAGCTAATGCTTCATCTTTTAGTGTTTTGAATAACTAGCAGGCTTCTATTACTCCAAATGTTTTACAATTTAAATATCAAGTTTAAAGTAGATACAAAAGTCGAACATTGTTACAGGAAATGTAACATTGAAGGACCTTCTTTTTTTGTAGCATGTGCTTCAAATTGCTAAATGTTTAGAGATGTTCCAACATGCTTTCTACTATGGAACTAGACACTGAATGTAACTACAAGTTCCATCTTGAGCTTTAGGTTGTTTTAGGTAGAAAGCATGTTTATAGTAACTCCAAACAATTGATGATTTCAAGTCGAAAACAATGGCAGTAAAACATCTCCCCGCGCTTGCAATCAGTACTGTTCTTCATTCGATCTTTGGAGATCGCTGAGCCCGATACTTATATTTAATTATCGGTGGTACGTTTTCATTTCTTTTTGTTTTCTTACATAATTTTCGATTCAGTGGTTCCACTACTCCGGCCGGTTAAAGGCTCTGGGTATTGTTTATATATACCACTTATAGGATATTTTGTCTGCTTTTTAATTTAGTCTTTTGACTGTTACTTGTGATATGCAGGCTTCATAACCGCTGCTCCCAACTAAATTCCATTATGTTTATTTCGCTCTTCGGGGCATTTAATTTTATTAGATACTAGGACCATACGCCGTACGAAATGGGGAAGAAAGATACTCCATGTCCACTGTCATATGCATGCCATCTTCGGGATAGTTAAAATTTTGTACTATTGGTTTTATTAATATTGAGTTCTGCTCAACCCGGGCAAGAGGGAGTGGACGATAGCTAGCATAAACCACTACCGCTCATGAACAGTCTCAATCAAACCGATACTGCACTATTTCGTATGTGTCGTTTCAGCCGTTTCCAAAGGTCCATTATCATACTCTTTTTTAAACTTCACGAAACGCGTTTGTGACATAAAGACAATATTTTACTCCAATATTTTCAATTTGGCTCTAATTTTTTTCATTTGGCGAAAGTAGTTGCGCAAAGAAGAAATAAGCCAGTGCAAGCCCTGGATGCTTAAAGTAGAAAAGGGTCATAAACTAATACTAAGGAAGCTTACTGTAGGAACGGGACATGCACCCATATTAAGGATGCTTATAGTAGAAACGAGACATGCACCAATATCAAGGATGCTTACAGTAGAAACGAGACATGCACCAATATTAAGGATGCTTACAGTAGAAACGAGAAATGCACCAATATTAAGGATGCTTACAGTAGAAACGAAACATGCACCGATATTTATGAAGCTTACTGTAGAAACGGGACATGCACCAATATTAAGGATGCTTACAGTAGAAACGAGACATGCACCAATATTAAGGATGCTTATAGCAGAAACGGGACATGCATCAATATTAAGGATGCTTATAGTAGAAACGGAACATGCACCAATATTTAGGAAGCTTACTGTAGAAACGGGACATGCACCAATATTAAGGATGCTTATAGTAGAAACGGGACCTGCACCAATATAAAGGATGCTTACTTTAGAAACGGGTCATGCACCAATATTTAGGATGCTTACAGTAGAAACGGGACATGCACCAATATTAAGGATGCTTATAGCAGAAACGGGACATGCACCAATATTAAGGATGCTTATAGTAAAAACGGGACATGCACCAATATTAATGATGCTTACAGTAGAAACGGGACATGTACCAATATTAAGGATGCTTACCGTAGAAACGGGACATGCACCAATATTAAGGATGCTTACAGTAGAAACGGGACTTGCAACAATATTTAGGATGCTTACAGTAGAAACGAGACATGCACCAATATTAAGGATGCTTACAGTAGAAACGAGACATGCACCAATATAAAGCATGCTTACAGTAGAAACGAGACATGCACCAATATTAAGGATGCTTACAGTAGAAACGAGACATGCACCAATATTAAGGATGCTTACAGTAGAAACAAGACATGTACCAATATTAAGGATGCTTATAGCAGAAACGGGACATGCACCAATATTAAGGATGCTTATAGTAGAAACGGGACATGCACCAATATTAACGATGCTTACAGAAGAAACGGGACTTGCACCAATATTTATGATGCTTACAGTAGAAACGGGACATGTACCAATATTAAGGATGCTTACCGTAGAAACGGGACATGCACCAGTATTAAGGATGCTTACAGTAGAAACGGAACTTGCAACAATATTTAGGATGCTTACAGAAAAAACGGGACATGCACCAATATTTATGATGCTTACAGTAGAAACGGGACATACCCTAATATTTAGGATGCTTACAGTAGAAACGGGACATGCACCAATATTAAGGATGCTTATAGCAGAAACGGGACATGCACCAATATTTAGGATGCTTACAGTAGAAACGGGACATGCACCAATATTTAGGATGCTTACAGTAGAAACGGGACATGCACCAATATTAAAGATGCTTATAGCAGAAACGGGACATGCACCAATATTAAGGATGCTTACAGTAGAAACGGGACATGTACCAATATTAAGGATGCTTACCGTAGAAACGGGACATGCACCAATATTAAGGATGCTTACTGTAGAAACGGAACTTGCAACAATATTTAGGATTCTTACAGAAAAAACGGGACATGCACCAATATTTATGATGCTTATAGTAGAAACGGAACATGCACCAATATTTAGGAAGCTTACTGTAGAAACGGGACATGCACCAATATTAAGGATGCTTATAGCAGAAACGGGACATGCACCAATATAAAGGATGCTTACAGTAGAAACGGGACATGCACCAATATATAGGATGCTTACAGTAGAAACGGGACATGCACCAATATTAAGGATGCTTTTAGCAGAAACGGGACATGCACCAATATTAAGGATGCTTATAGTAGAAACGGGACATGCACCAATATTAACGATGCTATCAGAAGAAACGGGACTTGCACCAATATTTATGATGCTTACAGTAGAAACGGGACATGTACCAATATTAAGGATGCTTACCGTAGAAACGGGACATGCACCAATATTAAGGATGCTTACAGTAGAAACGGAACTTGCAACAATATTTAGGATGCTTACAGAAAAAACGGGACATGCACCAATATTTATGATGCTTACAGTAGAAACGGGACATACCCTAATATTTAGGATGCTTACAGTAGAAACGGGACATACCCCAATATTTAGGATGCTTACAGTAGAAACGGGACATACCCCAATATTTAGGATGCTTACAGTAAAAACGGGACATGCACCAATATTAAGGATGCTTACAGTAGAAACGGACTTGCACCAATATTTATGATGCTTACAGTAGAAACGGGACATGCACCAATATTTAGGATGCTTACAGTAGAAACGGGACATGCACCAATATTTAGGATGCTTACAGTAGAAACGAGACATGCACCAATATTTAGGATGCTTACAGTAAAAACGGGACATGCACCAATATTTAGGATACTTACAGTAAAAACGGGACATGCACCAATATTTAGGATGCTTACTTTAGAAACGGGACATGTACCAATATTTAGGATGATTTCAGTAGAAACGGGACATGCACCAATATTAAGAATGCTTACAGTAAATACGGGACTTGCACCACTATTTAGGATGCTTATAGTAAAAACGGGATCTGCACCCATATGTAGTATGCTTACAGTAGAAACGGGACATGCAGCAATATTTAGGATGCTTACAGTAGAATGGGGTCATGAACCAATATTTAGGATGCTTACAATAGAGAAAGTGCATGCACCAACATTTATGATACTTCCTTTAGAAAAGGGCCAGAACCGATAGTTTAGATACTTACTCAATCAAACCGAGACTGCAATATTTTGTATGTGTCGTGCTCGGCCGTTTCCAAACGTCCATTATCATACTCTTTTTTTTATAGCACAGTGGCGTTGTTTGTGCAGTGTGGCGTCAGTAAAACGTCTCCCCGTGTTTGCAATCAGTACTGTTATTCATTCGATCTTTGGAGATCGCTGAGTCCGATACTTATATTTAGTGATCGGTGGTACATTTTCAATTTCTTTTGTTTTCTTACTTAATTTTCGATTCGGTGGTTCCATTACTCCGGTCGATAAAAAGGCTCTGGGTATTGTTTAACCACTCATAGGATATGTTGTCTGCTTTTTAATTTAGTCTTTTGGCTGTTACTTGTGATACGGTTCGTAACCGCTGCTCCCAACTAAATTCCTTTTTGTTTATTTCGCTCATCGGGGCATACAATTTTGTTAGATCCTAGGACCATACGCCGCTCTTTTGGCTGTTATGTGTGATACGCAGGCTTCATAACCGCTGCTCCCAACTAAATTCCTTTTTGTTTATTTCGCTCTTCGGGGCATACACTTTTATTAGATCCTGGGACCATACGCCGCTGGATATAGGGGATGAGATAAAGATACCCATATTGCTATGTCCACCGCCATATGCTTGCCATCTTCGGGATGGTTAAAATTATGTACTGTTGATTTTATTGAATATTGAGTTCTGCTCAACCCGGGGCTATAGGGCGTGAGCGGTAGCTAGCATATTTCACTACCGCCCATGAACAGTCTCAATCAAACCGAGACTGCAATATTTCGTATGTGTCGTGCTCGGCCGTTTCCAAAGGTCCATTATCATGCTCTTTTTTACAGTAGAAAACAGATAATGTATCAATATTTAGAATGTTTTGCAGTAGAAAAGGTTCATGAATATTTTTTTATCTCGTTCGTACGGAATTTACCGAACGGGACTGGACAGGACAGACGGAGGAACAATGGTAACAATATAAGCCGCCCGCTATAGCGGTGGAGGCATAAAATGCTGTTTTAAACGATTGAAAATATAAATAGGCATTGAATTTTGTATACGATAACTAACGTTGTATGATACCTGCTTGAAAACAACTGGTCTTTGTATGTCGACTAGCAGACCCATTTATACATTTCATCAGATATAAATTGTTGAAAGAACTAGAAATTTCTTTAAATTTCCTTTTCCATTCAATTTAAAACTAAATAAACACATTACTTTATTGTTATAGATTAAGTAAAATAGGTAAAAAATCAATCCAAATAACAGAAACACAATCTGCAATTCAGACATAATGTATGCCTTTTTGCGTTTTGTTTATATCAAAGCTACAATAAACTGCTACAGGTTTTAATTACAGACTTTTACCCAGTTAGTTAATCTAGTTTACTGTATAGACATAAACTTAGCCTGTGATAACCTCTATCAAATCCGAAAGAATAAGCATAGTTCTCCATATTGGATTCAACGTGATGAGAGATATATTCTACACATCTAAACTATGATATAATTTGAGAAAAAAGTAGGGGTTTGTTTGTTTGTGGGAGTGGGGGCTGGGGGATTTTAACTTCAGTCGCTTTCGTCTATAACACAGCTGTAAACCCGTCTATAAGGAGAGAATTATGATATCATTTATAATCCGTCGTACGATGAAGCATCATCAAAATAATATACTGTCCTAATCATTGAAAATTAGTTTGCGCAACATGGGTTTCGAACTCTAGACCTCAGGGTTGACAATCCGTATGCATTATCTTTAGAATATGTAGCCAGCTGATAAGCTACTGTAATGGAATTTGGTGATTTCTCAATGTTATTTCAAATAATACACCCATATTTTCATTTTATACCATTATAATGTTATACCATTATAATGTTATACCATTATAATGTTGTAAAATGTATTAACATATATTTGTCATCTTTGTTTTTTTAAGCTTTAGGCGAAGGTCTTTTATGTACTGATGCACACAGAAACGCATTGGATCGCAACACACATTTAATAAGGAATAAAATCGACAATGCTTAGTAGTATACCGATAAGCATAACCCTATCGATCAATCGACTACAACGCCCAGTGCTAAAGCATGTGAAATTTCAATCTGAAGTAAACGAGTTTTATTTCGAATACATAACTCAACGAATCTCTCACATGTCTTAATAGTTTTCAGCGAATGGGCTTAAGCAGGTGCTTGGAAGCGTGAAACGTGTTGCATCTTATAATTACCTCTCATGAACAGACTCAGTAAAACCGAGTCTGATACTTTTCTCTCTTGTTTGTGTTTGCTGCTTCCAAGGGATCACCTTTTCAGTATTTCTAAATGGCAGCTGTAACGGAGTATCATACTATATTGACATAATTCAAACTTATCTCATGGCAGTACACTACAAAACAAAAGCAAAATAACTTGTGCTTAATTGTTTCTCATTGGCTTGTGGTATTGTACGTCCTTGTTAGCACAGCATTATTTCTAGAGATCTCTACGTTTAAAACTTGTCAATCCGTAAGCCTTAGATACTAACAGTAGAACATTTTTCAGGACTCAGTCTGTTATTAACTACACTAAACTACGTGTTTGCCGATGTATACTTCAACGTTGGTTGCGTATTATATGTACATGTATTTTAACTGGTTAAAGTATGGTATTCGTTTATTTAACAGGTGTTAGTTTTTAAGGGGTTCTAATCATTTGTACACTGTTCTAAGATAAGACTATTCTCCCATTTCTGCTCATGTGAGATAGGCATTTTCCTCATGTGAGATAACTCTATCTAACATGACATGTGACTTATGACGTCATGACGTTACATCGACGTCGCCTTATTCTGGCGTTAAATCAGCAAAGTCATTGATTTTATGCCGTTAATAAACACATAATGGGAGAAAAATAATCCATCATGAGTGATCCATGTGAGATAGGGAAATCTCACCCTCGGGATCAGAATTGCAACCAGGCACTCGGCAGAGCCTCGTCCCTGGTTACAATTCTGACCCTCGGGTGAGATTTTTCTATCTCACATGGATACTCATGATGGATTCTTATATTCTTACAAGCATACTGTAATATTAAAGATACAGCAGTTGTCTAACATATCCATCAGCTGTATAACATGCATGCATAACAATTTGATAGTAGTCTCTTAGCAGTATTTGTACAATAAATATCATTACTACATTTCTATGGAAACACTTATTTCAGTCCATAAACAGAAGAGAACACGTGAACAGAACATGGTGCCAGAAGTGGGATTTAATTAACTCTTGTAACATCTGTGATTGTTTTCTGGACTTATTGCTGATTCGCGTTTAACGTGACCATTTTAAAAAGATGGCAAGCTATCAAGGACAGAATCCAAAAATGACACACACACACATATCGTACAGAGGGAATATTGTACAAGAGCCTGTTTAAATAAACAATACATATTGACAAAGGGATCTCTTGGACTTAACGAACACACGCGGGAGAGAAAAGTAGCAGACTCGATGTTATTGCTGCTTGTTGATGTTCATTAGCGGTAATATTAGGTGCAACACCTTTCACGCCTCAGTTGAACTATGCACTTTAGCAAGCAACACACTTGGCTACTTCCTTAATTTTAGAAACATTTGGTTGCAGTCAATATCCGATAGACTATGGAGGACATGTTATGCTCTTTTGGAGTGAATAGCAACTCACACAAAATAAAGTAACTGAATACAGATGTTATTCACTATGAAACAAGATATATTATTTGTAGAATACCTTCTTATTAATAGATTTTGTGCAGGCAATTGGGTGTCATAAACATGAAACATCTATCTTTAAAATTGGTATCTATTTTAAATTGAGAACTCAAAGACTTTATGTTTGCAACCGGTTTAAAAGGGTGCCCAATCAGAATATTATTACCGCTTAGCAGTTGTCTAAAATGTATCACGTTAAAGGGACAAACGGCAATCTTGATATTTTGTAAAACTCGCGGCGTCTGTTTTTATACATACATTACATTTGTTCATTCATTAATATTAACTATAAGAATAGTATAAAGCAATTTGTTTTCTGTATATTACTAACTGTTGATTATATTTCCCCAATAATGTATTCAAGCCTGTGATAGGGTAACGAAGCTAATTTTAATGCTTGATAAAAAGTTCAAGATTGCCGTTTGTCCCTTTAATGAAAATAATATCAAACAAGCAGCGATAGGGTGGCATTCGCAGTTATAGGGCGGTAGCCACTCCAGCTCATGACATTTAGTATTGAAACGCATGAGAAGTGTATGTAATAGTTCGCAGTTATTTATGACATTACGATAATGCTAATATAAATGTCCCAGCACGGTTGGTATTTATTTGTTTCGACTGAAGTAATACGAAAGTCCCTTTTGACGATATTATTTACGATGCATTTAGAGGGAGAATCATTATTCATTATACTATGCATATAAATGGGATAATTGCTATTTAATACAGGCACAATTAGATGATTACTGTACTTTGCAGCATATGTTACTTTCAAACTTTACTAATAAATACACTGTTTAATCGTACTTCAATGGTTTTACTTAAAGCGAATGTATTGAATGATTTGAATGCGCTGGCCTTTTTTTCTAACATTTTACATGCAAAACACACATTTTAGAACCGGTTTAAACCCCCAGTGGCCTTTGTTGCCACTGACCGTTCCAAGGCGGTAGCCCTATTGTCAACCCTTTTGTGTTTGTGATGTCGCTTGCATTTTTTATTACTTTTGCCTTCTCGTTTGTCTGTTGGCGTGTTTGTTTTTGTGTTTTGTGGTTGACTGTCGACCTTGAATGCTGCTTTTCATGTCCGATATTTGTATACGTCTTTAAATACCTGTGACAGAAATGTATTAGGCACTTCGGAAACTAGAGGTGTGTTGTTTTAAAGAAACAGATGTCTCTCCACCTCCCCCACAACCCCACCCCAAACAACTTCAACGCCACCCCGATCCGACCCCTTCCATCTGTAAAATCTTGTTACGCTATGTTTGATATTACGTAGGGTGCATTTTCGGGCAACATAAAGGACTTGTGGGAATATATCTGAATAAAAAACTATTCTTTGTAGAACACGAAACGTCAAAAGCTATAGACAAACTTGGACGATATTTGGTTTAAACATATTTTAATTCAATGATAACGTACTATACAAATGTTACATACAATAATAAATGGATTGGAACGAAACCAAAATGCTTATAGAGATCCTCGCCATTGGACGATATTTGGTCCAGTGCAAATGGAATTACAGTGCAGATAAGATCTTTCATTATCGGTTCACGGTGTTCTTTGACCTTTGCCCTATGACTTCACAATCAGATATAAACAATTAGACATCATATTGATGCTTTGTACACAATTTCATCAACATACAACAAGCCGTTTAAGACAAGTAGCGCAGACAATATTTGCAAAGAACAGAAGATCAAACAAAAACATATGTCTCCGTTATCAGTTCGTCGGAGGAGACATAACTACTTATCATTAACTTAAGGTCAATGAAAATTGTTGTCAACAAGTTGTGAAAAAGAAATAGCGCTAAATACATCCACGTCTCGACGCGGATCATCGTTATTAAACTTTGGATAAATAAAGAGTCCGAGAAACATGCTGAAAAAACATGACTGTTGTTGTGTTATGGAATGACAATAAGAAAAATGTATATGCAATTTATCTGTATTAAATCATATAATGGTGAAATCGGAGTGGGGGAATATAGAGTAATAAGTAAAACATTCCAACTCGGACTAATTGCAACGGAAAATGTTTTCATATTTTTTAAAACTATGTATAAATAGATGATCAAAAACAAAAATCCATTATTATAAATACATTTAAACGTCCATCAAAATTCGGATAAATTGTGCTGTCCGATTACTAGTTCATTGCCATTTGCTTATTTCGTACTCGACTCATATACATTCGCAAATTGTACATATAATGATCATGGTTTATACCTACATTGGCTTTTCCTGTCTTGACGATATTATAACGTCTTCAGAGGTAGAAGTTAAATTAAGTAAAACTATATTATGTAACAAAATAAGAAGTTTTATTGAATAATCTCGTTTCGTCCCACATTTCGTACCTTGTTTCGCAACAATTTTGCTTATATTTGAATGCCGGTGTAAGGAAGAAAAATCGACCCCTCATAAAAGAATGACCCCCGGTCATTTTTCTATATAGTAAAATAACTCCCCTCTGTAAAATGTTGACCCCGTCCGTAGAATGTTGACGCCAAAAAGGGGTCAATTTATTACAGTAAAATTGTAATAGAATGATCTCTAGTGTTTATTACAATAGAATATTGTTTTTAAATTTCGATCACCAAATTAATGGTAATCCATTTATTCACCCCGTAATAGGTATGTGAGGGTCGGGGTGGGCCACCCCTCAACAAACCGTACAGATAAAGATGCCATATGCATAATATTTATTATATATAAACAGTTTTCAAAATATTTAGAATAAGAAAAACATGCATATCATGATTAGAAACTATATAGATTGGGAGTTTTTTTTAAATTTCTTTAAAATATTCAAAAGAAGATTTAAAATACAATTTTGATGAAAGGGGCTCTCTGCAGTCTGAGGGTCTTTCAAAAGATTTTATTTGCAAATACACCAGATTACTGTGTGTCCCTTTAAATCTTGAAAGCAGCAAACATTTACAAAATTGTCAAAATATTTATTTTGTTACTTTAATACGCCTTCATTGATAATTATAAAGAAGTATTTTTTTTTTTCAAAACCCAGCATCTATATCTTGTATAAAGAATTGTTTAACCTATATAAATACAATGCTAACATAATCAACTATGAATGTTTCAGTTTACATACCACCTACCATCTCTGCTGAGTTTTTCTACAGTTGACTGTGTGAAACAAAAATGGTATTATTCACAATTAAATATATAAAGAAAAGACAATATATTTCTATGGAAGTGTGACTCTTCAATATTCAGTGGGAACAGCGGGGAACATAATTTAACAGATATAATTACACAATTATTGGGATTTTCCTATTGATTTTTCCTTTTTTCAAAAAAAAGACAAAACAAAAACCAACAGGAAGAAGGAACAAGATAGATTGGTTGCACAGTGTAACTCTTAAAATGTAAGACAAAACTAATTATTACGTAGGGATTTATACGTCAACCAAGGTTTTTCAAATTTATCAAATGTAAAACTTTTAATTGCGTTTATTTTTTCAGTTTGATATATATGTATTTAATTTATTTTTTGAAATTTACGAACAATGGTAACCTTCCATCTAACTTGCATTTGTATATGAAGTATTTTGCATGCAAAATTAGTTTATTTAGAACATTGTCATATTCACTAGACCCAAATAGTATTTCTTTTGTAGTCCATTCCGGTCGGATTATTATATTATTGTCATTGCAAAAAAAGAGTATGATAATGGACCTTTGGAAACGGCCGAGCACGACACATACGCAAAGAAATATAAAAAGATCGGACAGGGAAAGTAGCATTCAAGGAGGACAGTCAACCACAAAACACAGAAACAAACACGCAAACAGACAAACAAGAAGGCAAAAGATGTTAGTGATGCACAAGGCTAGTGGAGAGGATGAAATAAGTCATAGGATGTTGAAAGAAACAGTTAATACCATTTCAAAACCACTCTGTACACTTTTTAATCGCTCCATTAATGAAAGCATTTATCCCGACTTATGGAAAAGTGCTATTGTTATGCCATTATTTAAAGCGGGAGTTTTTAATTCCCCAAGTAACTATAGACCGATTTCGTTACTTAGTTGCGTTGCAAAGATTTTAGACAGAATTATTTTTAAACATGTTTTTAACTTCTTAGTCTTTAACAATTTGCTTTTTGCTAACCAATTCGGTTTCCGACCGGGTCATTCCACAGTTTACCAACTATTAGATATTTACCATCAAATATGCCAAACACTTGATGCAAAACAAATTATGTGTATTGTCTTTGCTGATATATCTAAGGCATTTGATCGCGTTTGGCGGAAAGCATTACTATTTAAATTGAAACAAAATGGTATCGATGGCAAACTTTTATCATGGATTTCAGATTACCTCTCCAATAGAAAACAGAGAGTCTTTATAGGAAATGCCAAATCAGATTTAAAAATAATAACAGCTGGCGTTCCGCAAGGTTCAGTACTCGGACCTTTGTTCTTTTTAATTTACATAAACGATATCGCTGAACATATGTAAAGCATTACTAGATTATTTGCCGATGATAGCTCGCTTTCAGTCGCAACTTCTAACACAGAAGATATGGAAGGTATATTAAATCATGACTTGCAAATTATGTCTGAATGGGCTAAAACATGGTTAGTAAAGTTTAATCCAAATAAAACTGAAGTTTTATTTATAACGTCAACAAATAACATCAGACAACCAAATTTATTTTTTAATGACGTACAACTTACATTTGTAGAACATCACAAACATCTAGGCCTGACTATAAGTAATAATGGTAAATGGCATGAACATATTAAAAACATTCTAACCTCAGCATCCAAAGTTTTAGGCCTAATGAGAATTTTAAAATACAAAGTAGGTCGAAAAACTATGAATCAAGTATATATATCATATATGCGACCAATTTTAGAATATGCTTCCACAGTGTGGGACGGTTGTACTGTCGGTGAGAGAAACTCTTTAGAACAACTGCAATATGAAGCTGCGCGTATTGTTACCGGTTTGACTCGATCCGTATCTATTAACAAATTAATCGTCGAAATTGGATGGCTTTCGCTAGCAGACAGACGAACATTTCAGAAACTCATAACTGTATTTAAAGCTAAAAATAAAATGTTGCCTGAGAGTGTAAATAACTTGTTTCCTCCGTTTGGTAAAGATATTAATAATTACAACTTGAGGAACTCCGATGACTACGTAACACCGATAAGGAGAACATAATTATTTTCCAAATCATTTATCCCTTCGTCATTAAGTCTTTGGAATAATCTACCTACACATGTTCGTGAATTAGTATCTTTAAAGGCATTTAAATGTTGTCTCCTCAACACAATGTTTAAGCGTCCCACTGTCCCGTCGTTTTATTTATGCGGCTTACGATCACTTTCTGTAATTCATGCTCGCATTCGAAACTTATGCAGCAACCTTAATGGTGATTTGTATTTGAACCATTTACGATTATCACCAACATGCGACTGTGGACAAGACAAAGAAGATGCTGAACATTTTCTTTTTAAAGGTTGTCGATTTACTGAACAGAGGCGTGACCTGTTTATATCAACCAGACTCTTCCATCCGTTGAACGTTGACAAATTGTGTATTGGCAATACAAATTTTAGTGATAAAGAAAATGAAATTGTTTTTTTAGCTGTGCAAACATATATAAGAGACACCAGGCGTTTTAACTAGTGTATTAAAACAACTCAGCAGTGTGTTCGGACTGACCCTATGTACTCTTATTAAACATATTCTGTCGTCTTCTCCTCCTTCTTTTCTTTTTTCTTTTTTCTTTTCTTTCACCCAACTATTGTGACAACTGTTTACGTCTACATTTGTAAACTTTAATTCATTTAGTTTCTGTATTCATTGTTACTTAATATGTTTACTATAGCCATAACATTAAAATTGCTCTTTGTAATTTAAATTGTATTGGGAAGGGCCGTAACTAATGTTGTAAGAACTTGTGGCCCGACCCATTTGCATACTTTGTTAAAAAAAAAATGCAATAAAATATGTTTAAACCTAAGAAGGCAAAAGCAATAATAAATGCAAACGACATCACAAACACAAAAAGGGTTGACAATAGGGCTACCGCCTTGGAACGGTCAGTGGCAAAGTAGGCCACTGGGGGTTTAAACCGATTCTAGGGTGCATCAAACCTCACTCTTACCCTACTGTCGTCCCATTAAAACAGGACAGTGTAAATAAAGAAATCCCCGCCATGATCCAAAATAAATGTGTAATGGTTTCTGGAGACTCTGTGCAAAAGCTACAGGAGTTCTCATTTTTTAACTTCATTTGGGTCAAACGAATGTTTGTAGCAGTAATTCTGTGGTTTATTTTTTCCTGAAACCATTGTAATCTAGTATCTTTTGTACATTTGAAAGGTAGTTTGAATAAGTCATTCCAACCTCTGTCTATATTTATGCCATATTGCCCCATTTGGCTATAGATGTTGGATGCACATTTGATTTAATAAGTATATCATAAATGGGACGACGGCCTTTCGGTGCGCTTGGTATTAGGGATATTTTTGATGGGCAAATTGGATTTTCTAAATTGATAGCAAGATGAGCAAGATGAGCAATTTTGTTTCTGAAGGTAGCCCCTTATTGCTGCAGTCATACTTTCATATTCTAAAAACTGCGAATGTACAGCAAACATTTCGATAAATAGGGTAAAAGAGAGAACATTACCTTTGTTATCCATTATATCATTAATAAATAAAATACCTTTATCATACCATCTTTTATAAAAAAAAACACTTGATCTGCCAATCTTAATGTTATTATTGTACCATAACGGTTGTGTTAAGAACTCTTTCCAGGACAATAGGTTTTTAACATATAATAAGATGTTAAGACTTGTGTAAATGCATATTTTTTGCAAGTTATTTTTTACATAGTCGTTACCGAAAAACAGCATATTGATGGTGAATGGGTACATATGTTTATGGATTTCCATTATGGATTTCAATACATTTATTATTCCCAATCATAAGTCTTCTAATCCATGTTAATTTCAGAGAATGTATGAACTGTTTAATGTTGATCATGCTAAGTCCACCACAACCATAATCTTGAGTTACAACAGATGTCTTTATTTTCTCTTGGCGATTATTCCAGAGGAAATTAAAACACATGTTTTGCAACAGTGTGACCTGGTTTTCAGGTGGATTAGGTAATGATGAAATTAAGTGATTTAACTTTGGTAAAGCTAAGCTTTTTATAATTATGACTTTTCCAAAGGATGTGAGTATTCTTTTTGACCAGGACAGTAGTAATGATTTTATTTCATTTGTTTTTCTGTCGTAATTTAATGCAACCACACGCCTTTAATGTGCCTAAGATAACAAATTCCCAGAACAGTAGAATAGTAGTAGAATGACCCCATGTTTTTTGTTTGCTTGTGTTTTTACAGAGTTTTATTCGCGAATTTGAGACTGATACGTCCATTTTTTTTGTTATAACTTATGGGTGCCGTTGTTGCCGAACAAAGAAAGTATGCCGCGGGGAGGGTTCACCCAAATTGAGCTGTTAGGGGACTCCTTCGAGATAAAATATTCGCTTTTAAATGGTCCATTCTGATGTTTTTTTTTGCACTGGTGTTGACGAAAATTAGAACATGTATTATAAAGTTTATAGTGTACCTTTAAAGATACTTTAGGTTAGGGCTGGCAGAACATTTCCACAAAAATCTTTAACTTCCAATACTTCCTTAATGGTTTAAGCAAACCCGCAGGCCTTATTGACTACTGACCGTTCCAAGTCGATAAACCTGTCTTCACCACCCTTTCTGTTGTATTTTGTCCTTTTCATTGTATAATTAATTAAATATTGCTCTTTGTTTATAGTACAATGCGGACCTACGCTGTGGTTTCTATAGGACCCTATATCTATATATCATTTTTGTATGATTTTACAAAACTTTACGTTTTGGAAAGCTCTCAACCTAGCAATCAAACGAATTAAGATAGCTGTATTCACAATGTGAATAGAAACGTATTG
This sequence comes from Cyrtodaria siliqua, assembly GCA_037043455.1. Taxonomy (NCBI): domain Eukaryota; kingdom Metazoa; phylum Mollusca; class Bivalvia; order Adapedonta; family Hiatellidae; genus Cyrtodaria; species Cyrtodaria siliqua. The sequence continues at coordinate 56,745 of JAWPHD010008457.1, forward strand.
ACTCAAAATACCCGCCCGGGTCCTGATTCGATCCACTGTCGTACTATAGGTCGTATTGTTATTAAAGAACGAGACACTTTTAAAACTATTATACATTTTATATGTACAATTATTCCCAGGTTCTACATCTTGTACTTTGGCGTCTAGAACTAAAATGAGATATAGGGTCCTAAAGAAACCACAGCGTCCGAACGCAATGGCATCGTAGGTCTGCACTGTTCTGCAAACAAGGACTTGATAATACAATGAAAGAGACAACAAACAACATAAAGGTGGTGAAGACAGGATTACCGACTTTGAACTTTCAGTAGGCAATAATGCCTACTGTTTGGCTTGAATCGATTTTATATGCGCACAATCCTCGCTATTATCCTGTCTTCAGGGCCCAAATAGACAAGACAGTGTAAACAAAACTACATTCCATCAAAAGGAACAAAATCTGACTGTACTGCAAACAAGGACTTGATAATACAATGAAAGAGACAAAAAACAACAGAAAGGGTGGTGAAGACAGGGTTACCGACTTGGGACGGTCAGTAGGCAATAAGGCCTACTGGTTAGCTTGAATCGATTTTATATGCGTACAATCCTCGCTATTATCCTGTCCTCAGCGCCTAAATAGACAAGACAGTGTAGACAAAACTACATACAATCAAAAGGAATTCTCTAACAATATATAAAGTCCACATCCAGAGAAACTAACTAAAGAAACACATACAAAATATTAAACATCTCACGATGTATCCAGAATCGTACTGATAAACCATAGTAGTTCCAGCTAAAGAGAAAACCAATCTAGGGTACGACCAGAATACCCGAGGGACGAAAACTGAATATAAACTGAATATACCTGCTATGCAGACAGTCTTTCTGCCTCGTTCTGATGTTAACCTTATGACCCGCAATAGACATTAAGAGTTATGAATATGTATCTCGGTGGCCTTGCATGCTGTATATATCCATACTGTTACACCACGATCGGGGCACAACTTCTGAATGATCTGAAAATGTTGATATTGCAACAATACTGGTAAAAGAAGCCAGGAACACGGTTAGGATAACTGACCGCCATATATAACTGAACAATTGTTGAAAAATTGATGTTAAACCAAATGAAAATAATAACTTTGACCCACCATGAATTTCGACCAAAACGACCGTCATTTATTCAACATGGAAATTAAACGAACATGTTTTCCCTTTTTAGAGAACAGTCCATAAATGTTACACAAAACAGTCTTAGATTCGTGTTGCATAGATGAATCAAAATATCTTGGAAGCAAATATTTCGACGGCGAGCATGCCCCCGACTCCCCTAGAAACATATTGCACACACAAAAAGAAAGTTTTCCAGCGGGAGGCATGTACCCAACCCCTATAGTTTACCAGCACCTGTAGTTCTCGCGGCACCAATCTTAGAACTTTAGCTACGTCCCGCTACATTTCAAAGATGAGTCTTATAAACGATAATTAGACTATGAACCTAAAAACTATTTCAAAAACACACACACTTAGGCAAATATGTTATAGAGGGGTTCGGGTGAATGTTTCTCCAGGAAAGTGTTGTTTTCTGATATAAAATTTATGATTTCATATTTATGGCTCATATAATAATTTAACAAAAATGGCTAAAATCTCCTCCCCCTTTCAAATTAGTTCCGTTTCCGACGTTAAGTTTTTAGTTTTTCAAAGCGTTACGTATGCGTTCGCCTATGTACGCTCTTCAAACAGCTAGCTGGATAAGTGATAAAGGTATCTCCATTGAGCAGTGATACCCACTTCCACATTGAGTATCTATAATACCTCTCCATTGAGTATTGATACAAGTACCCCTCCACATTGAGTATCGAAGGGTATCAATACTCGATGGAGAGATTTGATACGTACTCACTGGGGACTGTGTGGTGGCGGTATAAATACTTAATGGGGAGGGCATCAATACTCAGTGTGGTGGGAGTATCAAAAAGGGGTATAACCTTTCCAAAATGTACAACAGAGTTATGAAATTTGACTTGCTTTGTGATGTTATGATGTAGAACAACTATGCCAAGTTTCAAAGCTGTAACTGTAATAGTTATTGAAAAATGTGGACCTTAACGCAAAACCTAACCAAAATGCTAAGTTCAAATAGGGGCAAGAGGGTTATCAAAACTAATAGCGTGGGGTATCAATACTCACTAGGGACGGGTATCAATACTCAATGGGCAGTGGTTATCAAAACTCAATGGGAAGGGAGTATCGATACTCATCGATACTGAATGTGGAATTAGTATCAATACTCAATAGCGAGTGGGTATCAATACTCAATGGGGAGGGTGTATCACAACTCAGTCGGGAGTGGGTATCAATACTTATTCGAGAGGTGGTATCCGTAGGTAGTGGGGAAGGTTTATTAAAACTCAATCGGGAGGGGTTATCAATACTCAGTGAGGAGGGAATATCAATATTCAATCGGGAGTTGGTATCAAAACTCAATCGGGAGTGGGTATCAATAGTTATTCGAGATTATTACATTATTATTTATAATGGTGTATTAATACTCAATCGAGAGGGGACATCAATACTCTATGTGAAGAGAGTATCAATACTTAATAACGTACGGTATCAATTTTAAAAATGATACAAGTATCAATATTCAATGGGGAGGAGATATGAATACTCATTGGAGTGAGGGTATCATCACAGATGGCGTTCAGGTCACCGATTGGCTAATTACCTCGTGGCCACGATTCGCTAATCGTGCGCACGATTTATGTTTGCGTGCGTATGAATTATTTCGTGCTCACGAATTATTACCCAGTGCGTACGAATTATTATTACGTTCCTACGATTTAACGCTTTCAAAAGAAATAATTCAAAGGAAAATCGGGAAAATCGTTTTACCAGTTACATTGTTTCACATATCAGTAATGTATTATTACAAACCTTGTCATCTTTTCCATTTCACCAACAAACAAAACAATCATGAATTCGAGACATTTCCATAATAGGTGGGATAAACGCTTCGATAACTTTGAAACTGCACCACCCAGTGATTATGGGTATATAAGCCTAAACGTTTATACAGCAATTTGCTCAGATATCCGACAACTACAGACTGTTCAGCTCGATGAGGATATTCAATGGCGTGTAATGTAAATATATATACTGAAAGGAAAAAGAAACGCAGGATGCGTATTTCCGCTATATATTGCATATACTGCACACTTAATTCCATATATATTCCAAGAAAATCCCAAGATGTTTTGTAAAACAAAATGTGCAGTTAGTTAGAGAAAGGACACAACTGTGATGTTGTAGACGTTTTAATCACAGTACACGTTGTAACAAGAAATTCATAAATGCTGAAGTTACTCTTTGAAAAATTGATCCAGTTCAGTACTGTATTTAATGTTAAGTGATTGCAACATTTAAAGCCTAAGTTTGCTCACCTGCTTGAGCCAAATGCGCATTCTGACGATAATGAAACTTAAAAGGGGTAACCATTGGTGTGTTCAGTGCTGTTTAAACCTTCTTTCTAAAAGGACCGGCCTAATGTCGCCCTGTACCATTGGATTAGCAGTAGCATATTAAACATACAATATATAGCGGAAATAGGCACCCTGCGTTTTTTTTTCCTTTCAGTATACATGTTTGTTCAACAGAAGTGTGGGGTGGGGTGGGGAATGAGCTAAGCATAACGTAAATACATCACTATGTAGAGAATTACAAACACGTATTCCACATATGGTCCATATATATATTTATTTCCTTTCGGATTTGTTTCCCACATTTTGACGAAATAAAAACAATGACGTCCGTCATCTCCATATTGCCAAGGATACACAAATAACATTTTATTTCGATATCTCAAATGTATTTCATGCAGTCGCAGGATCCCGTTATTGCGGACGGACTGAGTATTCGTTTTTTTATAAATTTCTTTCCGACACCGTTAACACAAATTTCATATTAATATTATCTAACATATAGGAGATTGTATGTGCGCGCGCGTGCGTGTGTTTATGGGTGCGTGCGTTGGCCGTGCTTGTGTACGTGTTTTTATCTATGTTTGTTAACATTTAAATTTGATGAATCTTAAAAAAGAAAATTCATAAACGTTTTTGCTTTATAAAAAAAGTGTAGAGCAGCGGATTTGAACCCCGTCCACAACGGGGAACGGGGTAAGCATATCTAGAATAACGCGTTTACCTACTGCGCTACGAAGGCCGATTAACATAAACTGTACTAAATAAGTTACTTATACATAAATATGTTCAATCGCGAAGGACCCTGTTCTTTTCAATAGTCCACATTTCCAGGTCCGTAGCTACACTGGGGCACACTGGGGCACACAGAGGCTGTAGCCTTGGTTGAATTGGGTATGTACTTTCATAAAAGAAATATATACTAGTACATGGGGGAAATGCAACATACTGAAGGAAGGAAATCAAAACAAAATCCAGGGCGAGAGGGAGGTTAATTCCACCGGACACCAAAATAATATTCCTAGGTTAAATTCCAAGGATGGCTACCAAGCCGGTTTTCATTTAAAATTACTTTACAAATCATTTAACTTAATTAAAGAAATTTAAAGATTTACATAAGTTAACTTAAGAAACGTTAATTACTGGTATTTAAAGTTAATAATTCTAATAAAACGTTCAGTTTTTAGTTAACACTGCCGTACAGGCGGAAGCTAACATCTTTCAAATATGTTTTTCAGCTGGAAGAATCGTTGATTTTACAGATTGAGTAAAATATTTTCTGTTTGATCTGATCAATCTGAATTGTAATGTTCATGCTGGCTATTCATACGTTTTTTGTTGCATTTTTTTTCCGTAAAACATAAATCTGAGGCCCACCCCGAAACATTGGGGAGTGGGGCCCTCCGGCTCCTATGTGTATAAGACTATATATAGAAACAAACTCTCTCTCTCTCTTTCTATCTCTCTCTCTCTATTAATCCCTCACACACTCCCTCCTTCCTTCAACCCCATCTCTCATCTCCCTCCCCCATCCCTCCCTCTCGCTTTCTTCCTCTCTACTCTCTCTCACTCTCTCTATCTCTTACCTTCTCCCTCTCTCTGTCTCTCTGTCTCTCTGTGTCTATCTTTCTCTCCCTCTCTGTTTGTCTGTCTGTCTCTTTCTCTGTCTCTTACCTTTTCCCTCTCTCCGTCTCTCTGTGTCCATATTTCTTTATCTCTGTCTTTCTCTCTGTCTGTTTGTCTCTCTCTTTCTCTCCTTCTCTCTCTTTCTCTCTCTCTCTTTCTCTCTCTCCATTTTTTTTTCAATATTTCAATTCATGCATACATTAAGACAACTTTATTTTAAAAAAAGTGGTTTATAATCTACTAATATATGTAAACCATGCATGCATAACTTCAAATACTGTATCTCGATCTTTACCATTAAAAATGACCCTTGGTTTTGGTCCCTCTACCAATATTCCAGTTTTGATAAACAATGTCTCCCTTGTGTTTTGTGTCAACACACACACACACACATAAAAATGGAGAATTACTTGTTTGTATAATAGTTTCGTTGATGCAACAGGATAGTTGGAAAGTTTTTTTTTTAAAAGGCCGCTGCGTTTAATTATATGTATTGTTTCGGATTATATAACTATGGACTTATAAGGTTGTTTTGAGTAAGTACATCTTTAGCTTCCTTCCAAATTTCTAATGACTTGTATTTCGTATTAGGTCTTTCTACAAACGAGTGGTGTCATCAGTTCGGTGGTCAAATGTCGTCTGCTAAAATCCGCGTTTATACACGATATAAGATCAGTGGTACCTGAAGCGTCCCATTCAGTACCGCCTTATCTCATTAATATTCAGTGAATTTAGGTAGCGCGCATGTTGTATATATGAACCCACACGTACACAGTAATAACTTGGTACATCATTCGTAATAACCGTTAGATTTTTCCAGTACCAGTGTGCCTTTTATCGGTATTGCGTAGCTTTAACCGGGCGGTCCCGTGTCTATCCTCCGAGAACGCTAACGAACCATAGGAATCTATTCGATAATAAGAGTAGGGCACGGTTCCCGGATTCCTATGTATCCTTCCCCTCACTCTGGGGCGGCTCTAGATAACTTATACGGTGTTGATGAGCCGTTAAGCAACATTCATTCATTCATTCATTCATTCATTCATAAATATAAATATAAATATAAAGAAGACATGTTGTCCTATCCATTTTAATTTGACGAGTGTATATTTTCATATACATGTATATATATATAGGGAGAGAGAGAAAGAGCGAGAGAAGAGAGAGAGAGAGAGAGAACTTTGACTATTTGTTTACCATGAGGCGAAAATGATCAAACAGACGTTTTTGTGTGGCGCTTAGATCATTTTGTAACGACTCGAAGCATAACTGGAAGTTTGTTTTATTAATGTATATGAAGCTATAAACACAGCAGAAAACTAATCGTTAAATAGTTTTAACTATTTCAGACATATAAAAAAACTGAAACAAAATGTCGGCGCGCTCAATTCACCGATAAGTACTCTACTATTAAGGTCGATTGGTTAACGACGTTGCATTGTAATGGTTAACGACGTTGCGTTGTAAACCTTCTCGCCTCGCACCGCTTCGAATCCCACTGGGAGCTCGACTTGTAAGTGAAGAAGTGAAGATTATTATGGATGGCGGGAGATGTACAGTACTGGTTCTACCCAGGAAGAGTTTGTTGTCTGCCTCCACCACAAAAAAAATCGACCGTCTATAACCTGACATGTGTTGAAAATGACGTAAAACACCTTACAAACAAATTTATCCATGGAGCTAGGGTAACGTTCAGCAGCCTTTTTGCTAATAATGACCAATTTCCATAGACTGTAAGTTGCTGTATATATGTGTATACCAAGTATTGCCTCTAACAAGCATACTCGTAATAGTGAATAAAATCTCCAGGTGGGATAAACTTTTCTAGGTTCTCTACACAAGATGCATATATGCTAAGGTATTGTAAATATCTAATAACATCAGTGGTAACGGTAAATAGGGTATCAGTTCAACTTAAAATAAAAAATATAGTTACTGTGCAGAAAGAGTTAAAGTAGCTATCTCACCAACAACAGCCAAATTTTACAACATATGTACAAGGTTTCTTAACCTACTGACGACGAGGTATATATTATAACTTACCTATTTTGAGAATTCAAGCTCTATAGACACAATATAAACCGCTTTAACCAGCCAGGCCAAACTTCAAAACTGGAGTATTGAATTAAGAGTTACCAATTCATTGTACGCATATTCAATCACGGTATTAAAAACCGTATACTTTTAATCGGCACATATACAGTATTTATGACCTGAGTACATGGCTAGAGTTTTGATCAACGGTTTTGTATTGCAATTTTGCCGTTATTTTCAGGGTTACTGCAAGGGGATTAGAGTATTGACCCAAATGCATTATCAATGATTTTAATATGAGTATGTTCTTCAAACTGTGCCGAGGAAATGCATAAGACGTAGTTTTACCTTTGACAGATGCAGACTTTTTAATTTTTATTTTGGGGATGGGGTAATTCAACAAGCATGTTTGTCTAAAAAAAATGTTTAAATGACATTCTTGCACATTTTGTGTTCAAAGTTGCACTTATTATGCACTTATTATGATAAATGAAGGTACTTAAAGTGAAATCTACCATCAAGCCTGCTTTTTTCGAATATATATATTTTAGTTTTATCGCACTAATAGTACATTATATGGAGTTGAGTCCAGGAGTTTAGTGAGGTGAATATTTAGAGTGACATTGGAGTCAAGTTTTAGTCTAAATTTGGAGTCCTGTTTTTTTACATAAATACTATATACAATTTCGAAAATATGAAAGATGATCAAGTTCTTTTTTTTGTATTTAGTTAATATGTATGTCTGAGTTTTTTTTGTTTATGTATATGATTATGTATTTTATTATGTAACGCATGACACCTGCTCATCGTATGTGGATATACAAATCACGTTGAAAAGACGTAGTGCCTGGCACTCTTGAGTATAGAGTCACAGGTTACTCTCCATCACAATTACTCATGGATAGGAAGTTGTGTTCCCTATTGTACGAGAACATCTAATTCCCCATGCCATATCACACCCTCTTGTCAAAGAGAAAATTCAGTCACAAAAAGAAAAGGGAAAGGTTTATTACGACAAAAATACCAAACCCCCGATACTCCTTAAACTTGGCTTGGCGATTCTGAATACAGCGGTCAAAGATCACTTGAAGAAAGAAAGTAGTCGTTATAAACATAATGCACATTCATATTTAGTTCAAACAGCAGATGGTGCTGTGTACAGATAAAATAGTCTAGATGTATTAACAACAAAAGAGTCAATGCCAAACCAAGAAATATCTGGTTCTGAAATGCAGATTTCCCATGGAAATAACATCACGTATGGAACCACAAGTTAAAAATACCTCCATACCACAATTCTCTGCAAAATCTGTTTTCGAATCAAGTTCAAATGTGTACATAACATGGTCAGGAATGGCAGATAAACAGAAACTAATTGAGTCAATGTGAAAATGACCATAATTAGCATTACGATGGTTCATCAGAATCACAAGCCGCAAAAGAGATATAAACATATCAAGACATCATGGGCAATGTTTATCCAGAGTGTGTGAACTTCATTAACCGTTCTAACTAGCTGACCGAAACCCCAAAGGATTATTGGGAAATTATAACGTAGTGCTTTTTCCATGAACCTTTAAGCTGAACATACTTTATTTGTTGGTTATTCTGCTTCCTGAGATTACTTGATTTAGTAGTACATGTCTATGTTTTGTTGATTGTTCTTCAAAAGATAGATGTTGAATGTTATGTACTGGCTGTCACTAAACTTCTGACTGAAAAGGAAGTCATTCTACAATACTTTGTCTCTGACTGTAGTAATCGGCACTGAGTAAGAATAAATTGCATATACACACATCAGGAGTATCTACATATGTTTTCACTATATATATTGTATTAATTTGTGTTTATGCAATTCTGAGCCAAAAGTTTCAGGCTGATTATGCACGGTAACATGGTGTTCTCACCTCGAGGATTGTTTGTTTTGATGCGTGTTTTAGGTTGACTGTGTTTTGTGAAAGTTACATTTCCTGTTCGACTGTTATAACGTCTTTTCAGTTTTCGTTGCAAATGATTTTTATAGCTTCACATATTAACATCATACTGCCCTGCAGTCAGAGACAAAGTATTGTAGAATGTCTTCCTTTTTGTGCGATCCATAGGCGAAGATACGTTATGTGTACATCATCATCCTTGCATGCCCTTTTAAAAAATAAGCCCTACATGGTGATGGAATTTTCACGATGCATCAGGTAAATTTACGATGTACCGTGAATATATAAAATGGCGTCTGAATAAATGTTACTCTTTAAATGTATATTCTTGAATGTTCAAATTCCGGTGGCACAATGTGTGACCCATTGTGACCCCAACGGAAACTGCACGGGGGCATAATGTGGACCCCACAGAAACCACAACGGAACATAATATGCCAACCTACGGAAACCACAAGGGGAATAATATGGCCCGCACGGAAACCGTCTGGATGTTGGCGAAGAAGGGAACCTTACACATTTTATGAGAACAGGAAAGATGAGAAGAGTATACTCACATTTATCCTACACCTGGTTTTTCTCGGTATAACTGGATTCCGTTTCCCTTTTGCGCATTTTATCACAGATGGCATACAAGCACCAGAAGTATATCCGCTGTTTTTTTTTTGGTTGGGGGGGGGGGGGGTGGGGAGCAGTTGATAAGCTCCAGATGTATGGCTTTAATACTCTGTACACTTGTATGAATGGAGCTCAATCCAACAGAACGTTCATGAAAAATATAATATCGGGGAAAAATCGACAACTTTTAAAACTTTATGCCCATGCACATTTGGAGAGATGATTTTCAAGATGGACATATGGCATATAATAAAGAATATAAGGAATAATGTTATAAAAAGTGTTCAATACCCAGTCAATAAATAAATAATGATATTTGCACTCAATAATTTTAATTATTAGAAAAGCTCAATACAATTTCTGTTTAAGCATATATTACTAACTATTGATTATATTTCACCAATGATAGAATGGTAAATGCAAATTGTATCCTTTCAAAGTTTCATTATTGACAGAGTTTGGCTCAAGCAGGTAAGAGAACTTAGAATTAACGTTTTACAAACTCTTTACATTCAAATACAGTATTAAAATGCTCACACTTTCAAAGAAGAACTTCAGCATGTTACGTATGCAGAATATATATTATATAATGGAAATTCCCGAGTTGCGTTTCTTTTTCCTTTGGTGTGAATGCAAACTTTCTTGATTTTGCGATCCTGAAAAAGAGAGTAGATAATGGACATAAAACGAAAATAAAATGCACTGTTACCGTGGTTGTCAATTTCCACTTTTGGTTATGCTCTATATTATTGGCATCAACACTATTAGTAAATAACTGTGATAATCAAAATGACATATGTTGCAACAATAACTCTGAACAATTAATGAAATATGAGTCACCCCTTCCTGATAAAATATTAATTATGAATAGCATTGATAACTCCACCACAGTATAACGCGTTGAATGGGAATGAACACCGAAGACATATCCATGTACATAACTGTATATTTTGTTCATGTAGCTTTATGTTTATTTGCAGAACATGTTCATTACTTTGGTACTAAAATACTAAAGATCGGACAGGGAAAGTAGCATTCAATGAGGACAGTCAACCACAAAACACAGAAACAAACACGCAAACAGACAAACAAGACGGCAAAAGTAATAATAAATACAAACGACATCACAAACACAAAATGGTTGACAATAGGGCTACCGCCTTGGATGTATGGACGTTATACGTCAGTACGTGTTCCTGCCATAATTGAATTAAGCGATGGGAAAGCTTATATTAGCAGGATTTTATAACGGACATTTCGAGAATAAAACACGTTTAAAAACATGTTTTTACTGGAAAAAGCGATAACTTGTTTAAAATGACCTATTAACTGTTTTAATTTTACAATCTAAGCAAACTTTTTAAGCCAAACTTAAGGTTTTATTTCATAACCAAGCCAACCCCGATTTCGCATCTTGTGGAGAAGGGGTTGGATGGGGTATGATAGTTAATACTCGGACCACCTAATGTGTAAAATTGTCACAACATGACATGGCTCTGCAATTTAAAGTGTTGCATGCCGAATTACCTTAATATCTCTGATTCATATAGATAGAATACTAGAGATAGCCAGTCAAATGTTCATGTTCCTGTTGTCAATAGTTTAATCTCTACTACCTTTTACTACAATGGGATTTTGGACTTGAATACCTTGCCTGGTTTGTTTTAACTCTTCAATGTTTAACTTTTAATAGTGTCTCTCTTAACTCTTTTAGAATATCATATGCAACGATTTGTTTGAATATACTACTGTACTATGACGAGACCGTAACACCTGGTATATATTTTCTCTCTCTATAATATATATTACTGTGATATTATTTATAAAATTTCAGTATTAAGCTATTGGTCTTTCAAAATAACTCGTTACTTAACTGCCAAAGTCTTGACTCTTGACTCTTGACATTTAAGGTTTAAAGTCATTGACCCCATAGGAAACAAGTTGTGGTCATCCAGTGAATATATAGCCATTTTGTCATTTCTTACTAGCTTTTTGTTAATTGAAAATGTTATTCATGAAAGTTTGAAAACTGTTATATGCTTTCGACAAGCGTAAACCTCTGCATCATGAAGCATATGCATAACTAAGCTAGCTTAAATCAGACTATTTTTAATTGAAATGTCATATGCAAAAACTCATAATAAGCTATGCCTTCATTGCAGCGTAAATGCCATATATTTACGAATAATAAAATAAAAAAAAAAACGTTTATGAAAGCTTGTATACAACCTAGCTTATATACAACCTAGCTTATATACAACATTTATGAATTATGTCAGTACTGGATATATGGTGGTAAATTCCTATAACATACTACTGATAACTAAAGCAGAATTTATTGTATGGGCTTAGGTCGGTTTCTTGAATGTACATACATAAGTCAAAAGTTGTCATTTTCAAAAGAGTGATGATACGTTTCCATCGTTAAACAGGAAAGAGACAGAAGTATCGGGGTTACTCGTAAGAAATACTCTCTTGAGCTACAAACTATCCAAAGTTTCTCGAGCGATTACATTCATTGTTATTCAACCACACAAAGGGAGTTAATTTAATAATAGTTGTACAAGTAGATAATGTTTAAACAGTTGAGTAATGAAAATAATTTATGTGGAAGATATTCAACTGTCTCTACGATGTCTGCTATTACCTTTATTCCCATGAAGTACTCTTGCTGAAATATACTCTGTAAAACAAGTTTTGGACCATGGCAGTGTTCGAACCCATACAATGATCGCTGAACCATGACATTCGACCATAACCCTTATTATCTCAGTTGATAATTCACAATAGATCAACAATCAACAATAATTATCGTTTACAATGAAAGTTTGCGAAAAAAAAAATAAAAAAATATTGGTTACTCGAATGTGTCCGTAACTGTTACTTTTTATGGAAATTGCAACATTTTTTAAAGACCCTTTGTGTGTTCGCGATATTTTTTAAAAATCAAATCTTGTTTGGAATTTTATGTTTCTGTTACCAAATTAAAAGGGTAGGGTAGACCTTGGATACTAAAAATAGATACTTAAATTCTGTTCACTAGTTTTATTTTTATATGACTTTATATACCCTGGTGAAAAACTTTTTTTACCGAGTATATATTTACGCGAAATGTGGTTTAATATAGGACCACAGAAGTAGTGCCATTTTAAAATGTAAATAAGAAACACACAGATACAATCGCATATGATTTAAAGAATGAGGACAAGTACTCTTTCAACCGTTATCGCGTATTTGCAAATAATGATAAAAACACTAATTTTTTACCAAATATATCTTTATTTGGTATGTGATTCATAGCATTCATAGAAACAATATCTATTTAAAGTTTTGTCTTACATATGATAATATGATCAGAACGCTTATTTTGTTAATTTAAAAATGATTATTAAAATCTTCGAGTGGAATACAAGTAAACTGTCATATTATATGTCATTTCTTAATACTGCGATAAAATTCACACTTTTAATTCAACATTTATATTTTTCTTAAAATCGACCACACAATCACATTAATGTGCTAATACAGTTTTTAACAATTATAATATGCATTTAGTGGACCCTTTTGGTTTTAGGTTTCAAATTCTACAGCAACAGAAACATGTAGGTTTAAAATTGGAAAATAACATGAAACTAATTCAAAAGTAATTTAAAGCTAACCATGTCAAACTAATGAACATAATGTTACAAATAAATACACATGTTACAAAGAAAAAAGCGATATAAATACAGGGTATGTAGCTTTAAGTAAGAGTTTTATTGTCAATATGTGATGACGAGACGGACATCTGATATTTATGGAACTGATTACCTAACATTGCTGTCTGTATCAAACATGTGAAACTTTAAATTATTTTGAACAAAAAAATAAACTTACTAGAATTGTCCTTTGACTTTTGTCGGTGCACCAAACAATATGCAACCGGACTAATAATGACTATCAACACACCGGAACCAACTACACTACCAGCAATTATCATGATTGTACCAGTATCCTGTGTATCTAAATTATTTACTATAATTGATATAATGATTAAAAAACAAACAAAAAAAAATACTATCTTTATATAAATTATATGTATTTAACTGTCTCAATAAAGAAATTACTAGAGTTTGAATTTAATTTTGAGTTCCTTAATTTTTATGATTAATACTAGTTGCGCCTTACTAAAAGCTAATCTTTATTGCAAGTAGATATAAAAGTAGAACAGGAAATGTAGCATTCAAGGACCACTGTCAAACAAAATAATGCCTGGAAACAAACAACAATTAAAAGGATAATTACAAGAGAAGTAGATACATGTATTTGATATCACAAACATTAAATGGTTGACAATAGGGCTTCCGCCGTCGAACCGCCTGTGACTGAGGGTTGAAACCAGGTTCTTGAAAACAGGTTCTTGGTTACGCTAAAAGTAGATATAAAAGTCGAAGAGGACATGTAGCTTCCACAGAACACAGTCAACCAAAGACGCCCATTATCACAATCAAAATAAACATTTTGAAAAGAAACAAGACATGTGACATCACAAGCACAAACGGCTTGACAATTGACAAAAAAGGCCGCTGGGGCTCTAAGGAGCACCACACATCACTCATGCATATTGTCATTGCAATTAAATGTCACAGGGTAAATAACGAAATCACCTCCTACTTATATTCGTTAGCAAACAAGGCAGCATCAACCTCTCTCTTACTCTATTGTCATCCCAATATAACAGACAGCTTCAACTAACAAGTCTCTACTAGACAATCTCCTCTATTAAAACACGCTAAGAAGCATTTATAAGTATATAAGTAAAAACACAAATAAATATTATAGCAAAATCCTAAAAATACACGAAGAAAATACTCAGTGACTATCCTTTTAACTTTATTTACACATAATTTATATGGTTTCAATAATTCTTACAAGCAACATTGAAACTAATGGCGCGATAGCCCCTATATATTGCCTAATTAAAACAGGTTTTCACAGTAATCAATGTTGACTGTAGTATTTGATGAGTAGAAATAAAGTGATCTATACTCCTAAATGATTCCGAAATACGATTAAAAGTACGATATAACCTTGACTGTTTTCAAAGAGGTGTTTTGAAAGTCCTCAAATACATTCGCTGCGATTCACTTACACACTGTCGTTGTATTATCTGTCATATATATTGTATCTGTTGGAGAACTGACCACAACTGTAAGGCAAAAGCAAAACTATAATCCCGAGTAAAGAATTTAATTGGAGAAACACAGGTGTAGATGAATGATGACGTTCCCTACGTAAAACTAGTATATACGACACAGATATAAGCCAATGTCTGTATATGAGTAGCTCATTTGAGGTAAATCAGGTCAGAACAAATTATAGTAAAATATACAAAATAAACATGCATGCGAAATATATTTACAATTTGTTTAGTGGATTTTAGAGTCGTTTGGAATGATCTTTTATTTCGGTCTACGTTTAGTTACGCTATCGTTATAGATGATAAGTGGCGACGACAGCACACAGCTTAAAGAGTCTTTCTTGGGCCAAGTTTTCTTAAATAACGTGATTTCAACTTTGTTATTAAATTGTTAACGGCCTACAAAACGAGCTAAAAGCACGACCGACCGACCACGCACTCAGCCACCCACCCAAACACTCACTAAACAAAACCCACCCACCCACCAACCAACCCAACCATCAAACCCAACCACCCACCAACTCAGTCAAAACCCACCACGCACCTCACCCGCCAAAAACCGACACACCGACCCACTCACCAACAAACTCACTCACGCACCCACTCACTCACTCACTCACCCACTCACATCACTCACATCTCTCACTCATTCACTCACTCACTCACTCACTCACTCACTCACTCACTCACTCACTCACTCACTCACTCACTCACTCACTCACTCACTCACTCACTCACTCACTCAATCAATCACACACTCACTCACTCACTCAATCACTCACTCACTCACCACTCATTCACTCACATTCACTTACTCACTCACTTACTTACTAACTTACTTACTTCCTTACTTACTTACTTACTTACTTATTTATGTAATCTGTAATCTGTAAATATTTAATTTTGTTAAACCATGATTTATTAAAGAAAAGGACCACTAAGTAATAACAATACTGATATGTAGAATTTTCAGCCGCCAAACAGCACTAAACAAACGCTAGTGTGAATGTCAATAAATACTGAAAATGAGATGGCAGCACCTCTCACGTCCACTACAGTGCTAACTTCAAAATTGCATTCTTGGGAAACACAAACTCTGCCCAAATCTCCACTAAGATTGAACAAATACGGAGCGACAATTCGGATTGCATATATTTATTAAACGATACGGATAATTTGATCCCCCCACTTGAATCTTGAGTTTAATACGTTTATTCATTTGAATTAATCTTAGTTACGATGAATATCATATGCGATATTTAACTTAGTGCGCAATATAATTAGAAAACCTTAATCAGCAGAAAATGAAAACAGAGGATAAATGGTCGGTCATATTGAACTGCCGTGGGTATGTATAGGTAGAATCGAACAGGACAAGCAGCATTCAAGGAGGATGACAGTCAACCACAAACACACACAGAAACAAAGAACAACTTTAAAGATGAATAAAGGGCAAAGTAAGATATCACAGACACAAAAAGGGTTGACAAAAGGGCTACCGCCTTGGAACGGTCAGTGGCAAAAAGGCACGCATGTAGTTTAAACCAGGTTCTAGGGTGCACCAAATCTCACTCTTGCCATATTGGCATCCCAATAAACGGGACAGTGTAAATAAAGATATCCTCGCCGGGTTATAATCCCTAACAAACAAGGCAGCATTAATAGGCATTAAAAGTAGAACACATAAATGACAGGTATATAAATCACGTCACCATAGAAGTCAGGTTGTGAAGGTTCTTGTAGTAGAATAGTTTTTAAATTATTTTTGTATTTTGAAAGTAGATCAGGGCTATGATAATACAATTGGTTAACGGTTTCTCGATGTTTATGATAACGGCAGCACTGGTGGAGTAGCGTTTTAGTTATACAAGGTGACGAATGTTAGTTTCCAATTCGACTACAAGCTCTGGAAAAAGGAATACCCTTAGAAACATATACCACATAAGACGTTTAAGCAGGGATAATTGTCTTAATACGGGTATAATGTGACCTTTTGTTTTAAAAAACGCGTCACAGCTACGTATATAAATATTACTAGTACTCCTTTTTATATATTTACTCGCTGTATTATACTGTATTGCGAAATGCAATAGAGAAATATGAAAGTAGGCGAAAATACAATTAATCAACAATACGAATAACCAATTACTCCTGTTCAACATGCTTTGCCTGTATTGTTGTATTTTCCAAAGCAATACGTTAAGCTGATATTTTTAGTAAAAGGGTAGTACTATTGGTTTGTCGTTAGTAATTGAACATCCATCCCTAACGCTTACCTTTATCCCATGCCTAACACTAACCCTTTCCAAAGATCTACTTAAAGTTATATGAGAATTACATGGTTAGTGTAAATTAGATTTTCAGCTATATCTTGTTGAGTGTAAGAAAAGTGATGAATTCGAACCTCTGGCGAGTATTTATCATTTTTCGACACGAGCCAAGATACAACTGAAATTCTAAGATAATAATCATGTATTTTGTTTTATCATGCAACTGTTTAAAATAACATAAGTTAAGTGAAAAACAATTGAAATGTACAGTCTACGTCTGCTGCCGTCAAAATACAAATGGAGGATAGTTTGTCAGGGGAAGTAACTTTGGTAAAAAAACGTTTTCGGCATTTAAGTACATTTATAGCGATAATAAATGCAAAATACTTAATTTTGATAATGTATTGCATTTCTAAATTTATAAGCATAACAAATATTGTGTATATTTTTAGTTTAAATGGCTGCTTTCTGACTTTTTAAGTCATCAAATAATAGCACGTGTAGTCACTAGCATAATACAGCAGTTGGGCGGATAATATTAGGTTACTAGACTAGCTCTGTATTTGTATAGTAGTAATATTATTATTGACGCCTACATTACGTCCCGTCAATGTTTTATCTCTCGAACTCAGTAGCACTAATTCGTATACTCCTATTTACTGAGGATGATGTTGTTTCCACACATATCACACGGTGCACTACTTTCAAGGCTGCGGTAGACGAAAAGCAAAACCAACTGCCAATTATGTACTGGATTCCTAAATTGCATAAAAATCCGTATAAGGCCCGCTTTATTTCGAATTTTAGTGCCTGCACCACCACAAACATCTCCAAACGTATGAAAACTCTGGGATTAGTTTGTTTTGGTCTATACAAAATGCAGGTTACGTTTTTGATAAAATGTGCAATAAACGTCAAGTTTCATCTATAAGCACTTATGACTTCTCTACACTATATACAACCTTGCCACAAGGTCTTTGGCTAAACCGAACACAAACAAGAGAAGAAAGAAGCAGACGCGGGTTTATTGAGTCTGTTCCAGAACAGTAATATGATACAACACATATCAAGCCTCCATGCACCTGCTTAAGCGGTTATCTGCTTTAAAGTCTTTGTGAATGGGCTCTATGTTCCCAAATGATCAGAAAGTAATACCATAACTTATTCGTAGTCGGGCCACCACTCTGCACTAAGCGAACAGTAATGTGAATGTCAATAAATACAGTAAAGCAAATCCTTCGGAAGCAACGAATGCAAGAGAAGAATGTACCAGACTCGGTTTAATGATGATATAATATCAATTAGACGATAGACGACCAATTATTTTAACGAACTATTATTTCTGAAACACACACACACACACACACACACACACACACACACACTATCACACTATATATATATATATACTGAACCAAACAGCTAACGCACCAAGAGACAATACCTTTAATGTATGAACTTATTATATGCCGACTGGTACCGTTGGAGACAGGTGATTTGAATGATTTGTTTTAATTTACAGTCGTTATTGACAAGATATTTGTCTCGTTCAGAATGAAATTTGTTTAGATTTATTGACTGTTATTATTGAGATATTAAAGTTATTGTCTGCTGGTGCGTTTGCTGTTTGGTTCTGTATAGATTGAAATTGAACTGAGGTTATTTTACGGCGCACCAACACAAAATGTTATATGGCGCCAACAGGAATGAACATTCCAGGCTCACTTTATATTTAAATATAGATACATATACGCAGAATGAACCGAGAACCTAGAACCTTATCACATGTAGAACTACAGAGTTAATGCAAATTCTCTGGTACACATTCCTTTTTTCGCTTGAGCCACGATCATTATTTTCTGCCACTACATAAGTAGCACCTGAAACATTACAGATATCACGATGAAGACTTTTAATGAACTTATCAAACATTAAACAAATGAACATGAATTCGGGGGATTTTGCCCCTTGCCTGGATAAGCAGTGGTCATATTCTTGCCCGGGAACTACAGAGACAGAATGAATTACATGCAAGAGTAAATAAAAATTCACCATTCTGACACTTCTACAAAAGTTATTATTATTACTGCCTGCCCAGTGGTACCGGCAGCCTAGTTACATACATTCCACTAAGCTGCCGAAGCACTCAATCTCCTCGCTATAATATGCCATAGTCGTAGTCAGCTTGCTTTGCATGAGAGCAAAACAACAGTAAACTACATTTGAAAAATGGATGAGGCTCGGCGATATACTGTGTGATCTAGACAAGCTGTGGAACCAGAATATTTATCAATTTTAATTTTAATAAATATTCATTAGTATCTATAAATAAAAGTGGTAGTTCACCTGTTATGATTTCATTCACAAACATATTGCTTCACGACTTTTAATAATACATATTTGTTGTATACTTTCTAACAAAATAGCCTTATGATGTATATGTTTTCTCTGTTGGTGCTTCAGTTTTAATTAAGCCGCAGTTAAACCAGCATGCAATTAAGGTCTCACTACACACTTCGATTTTAATTTGTTGGCCATAGGCAGTAAAGTTCAATTTTCCATTGTGAATCAAGCATTTACAGTCTAAAAGTATTTTTTTGGGAAAATACAGTTACTGCTGCTCATAAAAAGCCACAAAATATGGTACATAGGCCACTTTTTATTTTAATGTGAGTGGTGGCAGGCAAACTACTCTTTTAAGCTTTCACTAAACAGTTTGAACCTAAATTCATACGCATTTTGAGCACCCACAAATGTGTCACATTTTGCTGTCAGTGTCGTCTAATCGTTGTTTATCCAATCTCACACTGTTGTTTTCTCACCTTCAGCAAGAAAAGAAAATATCCATGGGCAATTATTAAAATATCTCAAACAGAAGAATACACCCCTACTTTTTATGGTGTAAGAATCATCTACAGTCACATGCAAGTGAGCTAAGTGTGTAGTCCTACAGTCACATGCAAGGAATCTAAGTGTATAGTGAGACCTTAACATGTCGCCAGTGGTCAATCATTTATCCATTTTAACCAATCAAACCAATAGTATACTTCCGACAAGTCAATATCACGTGCAACAGTATAATAAAGCACGTGAAGCTGTATTATAATACAACCTAGTGTCAATATACTCCGACATCAACAATAGGGCGGATATATTTATGTACTGACGACATGTTAATTACTGGTATGGAGGGCACTTTTAATGTTTTTATCAATGCTATAAAACAGTTAAGATGGTGAGCAAAGTACTAAAGCATAAACGGTTGTTTACGTACACGTAGGTCCCCAGCCGCTGATGATACAGTCACGATCATCTTGCGAATTGACAATACGATATTAGACACTTAGATTGCCAATTTATACAGTCTGAGTTATATTCTGATTATTCTGTGTAAATTGTCTTTGTACTTTTTGAAAATGATAGAATGTGAAAAAGTGTCGAATGTTTCAGACCAAATGCAGTATGTGTTTGAATGATAATATAGTTAATTTACCAATATGCTTATTTCTGACTTTTAATTGATGTACAGTTGTTTAACAAGTGTCTTAAACTAACTACGTATACCTTTCTCAAAGTCGCAACGAAAAGATTCTTGAGAAGTACAATACCAACCTAAAAACATTTCTGAGACTAGGATTATGTCAACCTTTATTCTATGGGGATGTTGTCTATGAACTTCGGAAATGACAGGAGTCTGACGGATTATCTATTTAATCAGGAAATTCGATAAAAAAAGGATACGACTAGTTATTATTATAACGCACTTTAGGACCAACGAGCCTGTGTTTCTGTGTTTTGTGGTTGACTGTCTTCCTTGAATGCTACTTTCCTATCCGATCTTTTTATATTTCTTTTTACAGTAACATATACGTGTATCCTTCCTAAGTTCTCTGGATGTGGACTTTATAGTAAGAGATTTTCTTTTGATGGGGTGTACATTTATTTACTCTGTCTTGTCAATTTCAGCGCTGAATAGATGCTTATAGCAAGCTAGTGTACACATAATATAGATTTAAGCTAACCAGTATTGTCTACTGACCGTTCAACGCCGGTAACCCTGTCTTCACCACTCGTCGTAATGTATAACATTGTCCTTTTCATTTTATATTTAAAATTGCTCTTTGTTTGTGGTGCAGTGCGGACCTACGGAGCGATTGCGTTTGGTTGATATGCTTTCTATGGGAACATTTTTCTCATTTTTGTCGAAACGTGTTGCGGCCGCGGCAAGATTTTGTTGTTGTATACGACCCATTTGGAATATTATGTACTCGGTAGTCAATTTTAATTGTGCAGCGTGTTTTGTAAATGATGTAAATTGTGTGCTTTTTTTTCCTTACCATTTACCAACATTATAATACGTAGGTACAACATTACTGAATCGTTTTTATGGCCGGTAGTTGGAGTTATAGCAGGAGAGATTGTGCTAATAGTTGTTGGTCTTGTGACGAAACGAGTTTTCAGGAAAACTGGAGATAAAGATATGGGTAAACTACTTTACAATTATCTGTAAAAGTACTATTCCATATATAGTTATTCTTTAGCCCCTTTTACATTTTATTAAAACGTTTAACTCTTAACATACCGTTTCTTTATCAAACAAAACATTGACTATATATGAGTAAATCAGTCATCATCAGTATAACCATCATCATCATCATATCACCATCATCATCACCATCATCTTGACTTTAATATTCGTGAACTAAAAAGCTACTCCTTCAGGCCTACCGTTACCATAAACTTCGTAAAACCTTTGCAAAATTGTATTATCGTAACCCTGATCTGAAAGCAAATAGGAACTCTTCTGCGACAAGGACTATCACAACCTGACTTCTATGGTGACGTGATTTACAAACTTCGTAAGATCCTTGGTCACGATCACTTTCATACTATGTTTAAAGGTTTATCAAACGAGGTTATGATCCTATCATCTTGCAACGTACTGCATGCTTGGTGGTGGACCCATTTACATTTCGCCACTATGCTTTCACCTTTAATTGTGCAAATACCGGACAGGCTGTGGACCCTATGATGACGTCTACCTAAAGCTCAAACGAACGATGACGATTTCAAGATATTTGTCTGCCATCTTGTCTTGTCGTGCCCTCAATGGTTTAATCTCTTGTTGCTCTGGCTTCTGCCAAGTCATTGATAACCTTATTGTGGCTTTCTAGGCTATTGTTTTTTGTATTTATATTTACACGATCATCTCTTTTTTTACTTATATTGTCTATTAATGCTGCCTTGTTGGTTAGAGAATAGCTCATGGCTGGGATTTCTTTATTTACACAGTCCCGTTTTATAACCGATAACCTAGAACCTGGTTTAAACACCCAGAAGCCTTTTTTGACAATGACCGTTCCATGGGGGTAGGTAGCCCTATTGTCAACCCTTTTTGTGTTTGTGACGTCTTATGCTTTTACTCCTTATTAACATTGCTATTCATGTCTGTCTTATTACGTGTTTGGGCATACTGTATTCTGTGAAAGCGGCATTTCCTGTTCGAATTTTATACTTATTGTTATCATCATCATCATCATAATCATCATCATTCGCATCATCATCATCATCATCATCAACATCATTATTATCATCATCATCATTATCATCATTCAGATGCATTAGCATCATCATTATAATCGTCATAATCATCTTTATCATCATTATCATCATCATCATCATCATCATGGTCACCATCCTCATCATCGTAATTATCATCGACATCAAGCATCAGCGTCAACACCATAAGTATCAGCGACAAAAGCATCATCATCAATATCATATCAAATAGTAGCAGCAGAACCACATGAACCATCACAATCATCACCAAAAACGGAAATTGCAGGAGTAGCATCCCCATTATCAGCTGGAATAACATTACATATTGCACCAATTATAGCCATTATCAACTCAGAATATGATCTTCATTTTTCATTTTAGATGTTCACAATGAGATTGCAGATCCAGTTGTTTGAGACAATAAGTAATACAGTGATATGTAACATATAATCAATATATATTATATATGATATTATTCAAACTTCAATAATTATATCATAATACATTTTACATGTATCATTGCAATTAAAATTTACGAACTCATTTCAACGTTTACCAAAACCAAACATTTACCTTTTTAAACAAACAAATATATACATTTTGCATACATTATTGCTCACGTACTGTTTAACTTATGAAGGTTAGATTATATTTTTCGATGGTTTGCGCAGTCTCATCTGACTTTCCTGTCTAATCTGCTATTAATTATTGAGATGTAATAAAAAGGATGATAATCATTTGGGACAAAATGGCAAAATGATATTGCGTTAAACTGGTATTGATAGAACTAGATCGAAAGTAAACGTGAAATGGAGTAGAAAAAGAAATACCATACAGACAGTCTCAAATGTTTAAGACGAGTTAATAAACTTTTCGAATGGCATTTACGCATGTAAACCAACTCGCTAGCATGCTATTATGCACGTGGCGACTCCATGTTATGTGGCCTTAAACCCGCTAAGCACGACTATAATAGGATTTGCGTCCATTGTAAACCCAGATCAATGACAGTGACTAACTCACAGGCTGATCAGGGTTTACAATGTCCGTCTGTTGATCAGTCATTTCTTCCAAGATACCCCTTTGTCACACGTTGTGTGTGTTGTGTAACGGATGGGTGGGGTATCATTTGTAAACATAAGAGTGATCGGGAATTATTTTTCTATGTCATGACGGATATTTTGATGGATGTCATCACATAATAATATTTTTAAATCAATGCTATTGCTGTCTGTTCATGATACAGCGTTTAATTTGGTATATTCAATATTACAGTATGCCTCTGTATACGAACAGTAGCAGGTGATAGTTGTGTCGTCACTAAGTGTATGCAATTCAAAGTGACAATAAATACGGATAAAGGTGATCCCTTGAGAGCAACAAACACAATTAAGAGAATAAAGCAGCAGACTCGGTTTTATTGAGTCTGTTCATGAGAAGTAATGAAAGAAGCAACACTTCTCACGCCCCCTAGCACCGGCTTAAGGGGTATTCTACTTCAAAGCCACCTAAATTGGGCTCGCTGGTCCCAAAGGACCAGTAAAAAATAACACTACTGATTCAAATTGTTTTAGCAAAGTAGTTTGTATATTATTGATTAGTTGGTATAACAGGTGTTGAAAAAATGTGCCTCAATCTAGACTCGAACCCAAGGTCTCTGTTTACCTTACCAGCACTATATTACCTATCGAGGTTATATGGTTAGGATTTAATAATTCAACAGGTTTTAATAGCGTAAATGAGTCTCCATGCCCCTTCCATAGTAAAGTTAGAATGCTAACAACCTGTTAAAAACCCAAATCTGATTAGAATTCTGGGAAACTTACTTTATCATGTAAGTAAACATGTCTGCTATTAAACATCAGCAAGGAAATAAGGGGTTTAATACCTTCTAAGAAACATTTCTTCAGCTGTATTAGTACCGGGTAAAAGGTCAAAGCTATTTTTACCCCATGCAATGTCATACCCTGTCTACTTTCACTTCTGAAATTATATCAAAAACAGTCAACAACATGATGAACTCCCTTTTCAAATATCTGCAACATGTCCAGAATACAGTTACAGCCAAAAAATAACAGGAAATTGCACTATATCAGTTTTTAAAGAAATAAAAAGATCAGCACTCTTTAATACAGAACTACTTCGACTGCACCAGGCGATCACATCCGGCTGATTTAGTGTAATTAAACCACTATGTAGCTGTATCCAGTAAGATTTGCTTTCAAGATAGTCTTTTACTGAGGTAGCTATACTATTGCAGTATAGTTACAGATATCAATAGCAATGTACTATATTCATGACATACTAGTACCTGTCATACTATTATAATAATGTAGACCTGCTACGTATGGAGGTAATCATGTCTCAGAAACTGTTGATGTACATGTATTGTAGAAGCGGGTGTTTGTGAAGTCACACAGAGGAACACATTACTCCATGTGCAACTGAACTTCTGTGTTAATCAGTAATACAAAATCCTGCCTACCCTTCTTCAGAAATGAGGCTGCTTTGATAATTAAATCGATTGTGTTCACTACTAGTAGAAAGAAACAGAAAAGAAGAACTCTTTATTCATAATACCATCTACACAGTGATAATGTACATGTACCTATACTTGCTATACATTTTATATTTTTACAATCTGCATACCCTAGTATAGCAAGAAACCAAGACAGATACTCATTAGGTGATAACAGCAACCGGCATCTGTGCCAGATCATAAAGGATGTGGGACACAGTCATGACCTCTTGCTATCACATGAAACTATCAGTCTTGCAACCGTGTATTTAAGGTCTGCATTTGAGATTGGATAGTGATTTGCGATACGCATGCTATTTCTACAATATGTTTCCTCACTTACATCTGTTCATGGATTTTCTTATCAGTTGAAGACAGAACAGACTTTTATGACAATTTTAAGTAATTACTAGTAACTAAAATCTAACCTACAAACATATTACATGTATGCTTGAGCCTTTTAAGAACAAGTTAAATACTTTTAATTACAGATGGCTTCAACAAGAACTGAACCTAGTGCTCTACAGAGGGATTCTGAATTTACATGCTGCAACTTTATCTAACTAATTTAAATCACAAAGATTGACACCAACATTTATACAACAATGTATCTATGTTTAATTTCTATTTTGCTAAAAGATTTAGTGGAATAGTGTATTTTATACACCATAAATAATGATAAAATATACCTTTTTGAATTTCGTCCCAGGTGACCCATTTTTTCCTTGACTTAGAATCAACTAACTACACGTACGATAACAAGTTTTATACTGGCATGATACACTTCAGTGTCATTGTCTTAAAGGGACACACGACAGTCTTGAAGTGTTTATCAAACTTTGAAATTGGCATCTCAATGTCTTTATCCAGCATCATTTTGACATATAATGAAATCAAATTTTGAGTTTTAAGTTCCTGCTATTAGACCACAGGTTTAAATATATTATTTGGGCAATATAACCAATAGTTAGAAATATACAAAAACTATTTGATTTATACTATTCTTGTAATTAATAAAAATTACTGAACAAACTAATCAGATGCCAGGAATTTTAATAAAAAAATCAAAATTGCCATGTGTCCCTTTAAATTTGAAATGAAACGACTCTACTGCTTACATATTTGAACTGCCATCCAAATGCCTGACAGAAAACTCGATCGATCAGAAACAATTGTTTAAATATGCAAAGGATTTACGTTTCTTTTTTCAGGTAGACATCACTGCGATACAGCTCTTTTTATAGTTGACATGGTCACATCATCTTTGCTCTTTATCTAAATTCATTTTCACAGCAGTCCAGATGGTATATAAGTAGTTAAATGATGTTTGTGTAATTATCCAATGCTGGATCTAAATGCCTGACAGAAAAATAAACATATCAGTCATAGACAACCATTTAAATATATACATAGGATAAAGACACTTTCTCTTCTCGATGTTATTCTGTAGTGACATCTCATCTTTGCTCATATGAAGGCCATTCCAAATACGGTACATTAGATTAAAGACGCTGGTTCCAACATCCTATACCAGTTGTAATGATCCAGGGCAGGACAATTCCACTTGTCCGTTCGCCATGTTTACTGAATATGTTATAAGTTTATCAAACCATACCTATCAATTAATGAAGACGATGAAATAAATATTCCAAAATTCCAAAAATGACGAATTCCAAAATTTAGCATAATGTATAGAAACGTGTTTATTTGTTTAATTTAATTTTAAGTTTTGTCGATCAATACCTTTTTCTCTCAAAAATGATGATTTAATCTACAAATGTGTTCAATAGAAGAATTTGTAAGTTCCAGTTTCTTTGATCTTCGGGTAGGTGTGGAGGGAGAAAAAGAGTAAATCTTTATAAAACTAGAAAATGTGTCCTTGTGGCACGGATGCCCAACTTAGCACTGCCAACCACATAAACAAATTGTTTAAGTATGTCAGGGTCATTCTCAGTGTCAGATTTTCTTTTGCTAAGTGCATCCGTACTTGAGAAGATAAAGAATACTAAAGATGCTGAGTTTGAAATCATCTCGGATCTCACCGTCGTGGGTTAGAATCCTAATGGGAGTTTGACTTGTGAAGAAGTGTCTTACGGATGGCAGTGGTACGAATTCTTACAGATGACAGTGGTACCATATACAATACTGGTTCTACTCAGGAATATGCTATTTTTTTCACAATATAACCAGGCTAGGGAGTCTTCACAATTTCAGGAAAAAAACATAATAATATTAAAGCGTTTTTTACTAACGGCAGTTTAGACAATTATACTATGTGGACTTGTTGTGAAGTTTGTGAAGCACTCATCTTCCTGTTAGATAATAGTATTGTCAGGTATGGTACCACCGTTTATAGACAAATTGTTGGTATCCCTATGGGTACGAACTGTGCACCACTTGTCGCAGATTTGTTTTTATTTTGCTATGAAAGAGATTTCATGTTGAGTCTTTCATCAGCTACCCAGGCAGAAGTCATTGAAGCTTTTAGTGACACCTCTCGGTATCTGGATGACATCCTGAATATTGACAACCCTTTCCTTCCAACTATGGTTGATAATATTTGTCCTAAAGAACTTCAGCTTAATAAAGCTAATATATCTGATAATTACGCTTCTTTTCTTGATTTAGATCTCTCGATTAAAAATGGTGAAATAATTAGCAAAATCTATGACAAGAGAGATGATTTTAATTTTGACATTGTTAATTACTCCCACTTGGATGGAGATGTTCCCCGAGCAATTTCTTATGGGGTGTATGTGTCTAAACTTATTCGTTTTTCAAGAGCTTGTACTCGAGTTGAGGACTTTACTATTCGTAATCTTTGTATAACTAAAATGCTACACAGTCAGGGTTACCGTTACCATAAACTTCGTAAAACCTTTGAACAATGTTATTATTGTAACCGTGATCTTCTTTCCAAATATAAAAGTAATTTAAGGACTCTTCTGCGACAAGGTCTATCACAACCTGACTTCTATGGTGATGTGATTTATAAACTTCGTAACATTCTTGGTCATGATCACTTTCATACTATCTTTGTTAAACTTGTTAACAAGTTTATCAAAAGAGGTTATGACCCTATCATTTTGCAACGTACTGCATACTTGGTGGTGGACCCGTTTACAGTTCGCCAATATGCCTACGCCTCCTCTTTAATTGTACGATGACCGGACAGGCTGTGGACCCTATGATGACGCCTACATAAAGCCCATTGGGACGGTGGCGTTTAATGTTTGTCTATGATCTTTCTTGTCGTGCCCTTAATGGTTTATTCTCTTGTTGCTCTGGCTTCTGAAAGTCATTGAGTACCTTCATTGTTGCTTTCTAGGCTATTGTTTGTTTGTATTATATTTACACGAGCATGTTTGTCTTTTACTTATATTGCCTATTGATGCTGCCTTGTTGGTTAGAGATTAGATCATGGCGGGGATTTATTTATATCCACTGTCCTGTTTTAATGGGATGACAGTATGGTAAGTGTGAGGTTTGGTGCACTCTAGAACCGGTTCAAACCCCCAGTGGCCTACTTTGCCACTGACCGTTCCAAGGCGGTAGCCCTATTGTTAATCCTTTTGTGTTTGTGATGTCGTTTGCCTTTATTATTACTTTTGCCGTCTTGTTTGTCTGTTTGCATGTTTGTGTCTGTGTTTTGTGGTTGACTGTCCTCCTTGAATGCTACTTTCCCTGTCCGATATTTTTATATTTCTTACCATTAAAGGGACACACAGCAATTTTGAGTTTTTAAAACCTAACGGCATCCCGCTAGTTTTCTGCATATTTTGCATTTGTTCAATGATTAACATTAATTATAAGAATAGTATGAAGCCTGTTAATTTTTCTACATTGCTTTCATTTGTTCAATTATTATGATTGAATTATAAGAATACATGTAGTATGACGCGAATTATTTTTGCATATATAACTATAAACCGTCGATTATATTACACCAATTATATATTGAAACCTATGATAGAATAACGAAGAAAAGTAACAACTCAAAATTGTATTTAAATATATGCAAGCAGATTTAACGTCAAACTAATACTGGATCATTAGTAAATCGAGAGTCTAATTTTGGGTCGCTGATTTTGATGCGTGAATTGATAAAGACTTCAAGATTGCCATGTGTCCCTTTAAACTTTGTGTAAGTGCAACTGCAGTAAAATGTAAAATATATACATATATATTCTAATAAATACATTACAGGGTTCATTTGCAAATATGTTTCCGTTATGAAATCCATCAAAATATTCGCGATGACACACAGTCCTCACGAAATAGGATAGCCCTAAGCCTGCGGCCTGTCAAAGCTTACGTCCCTTTTTGCCGTATTTTACTATATAATTAATTCAGGCCCTGTCAATATTAATTCAGAACCCTCCTTTCAAAAATATTTTCTATGAGCACTGGCACATTAGAATAATTCCCCATAGGTCTGTGTTTACAATGACACCCCACCCATCTTTTACAAAACACACAAAGATTCATAGATGATTTGACAACAATAATGATCTTAGAATATCACAATAACACGAGCTCATGGTTCATTTGAAAATATGTTTCCGATATGAAAGCCATAAAAATATTCGCCATGACACTTTAGAATAATTCCTGATCGGTCTATGTTTACAAATGACACCGCACCCATCTTTTACTCAACACACAGTGGCACACAGAATTATAGTTGATTTGACAACATTAACGCTGTATCACAACAAAATGAGTTTACGGCCCATTTTAAAATATGTTTCTGTAATGAAATCAATCGAAATATCAGAAGTTAAAAAAGTAGAATAACTCTCAATCGGTCGATGTTTACAGTTTCAATAGGATTTCTGAATTGGCAGCCATCTTTAATTTTATGTGTAAAATTCGTCATTCGACAGTGAATACCTGGCCTACTGTGCAAAACATTGTGGGAGGCCAGGGAACCAGGCAACGAACAATTTTGTAGACAGCCTGAAGGCATGATTAACAAATAAAAGCAATCGAAACTGCTGTGTCGATGATGATTGACGCGAATAATTGGGTGATCTGAAATAATCGGAAATTGTCGGAAATAGCCGAAATTGGAGCACCGAAGGTAGGGCGCTAATATATAAATATTACACGCCTAGGCTACTAAACAGTGTCTCCAGCTCAAAAAAGAGCAATCGTAAAATGAGACAAACAACATCCGAGCTAGATACATCGTCAAGAAATGGCTGTCAAAATGTGAGTATGACCCATGTTTTAGCTAATTGTTTATTGTTTTAAGACATGAACTGACAAATCGGAGAATGTCATGCTCCGGGTATAAGCCAGGAACGTCCGTAAAACCCACGATTTGTTCCATATAATGGCTTACCTTTGTTGTAGAACTTGTAAAATAGGTCCATTTCGTTCTTATATAAAAAAAGGGATGCTTTTATTTTTTTAAGCAGTTTTGATTTAAACAACAGGTTATGATCAACAAAATTATTATTCATATCTTTAAACAAAGCACATTACATCAATATTTTAAAAAACATAATTAGCATAATTGATATTCTATTAAAGTGTTCCCACTGCGGGTTCGAATCCCACAGTGAGCTCTACTTGTATGTGAGGAAGTGTCAATTCTAACGGATGTCGGGAGGTGTAGAGTACTAGTTCTACCCAGGAAAAGTGGATGGTATACCACCACCACAAAAATTTAACCGTCATATATAACCTTTCATGTGTTGCAAATTACGTAAAAAATCATACAAACTAATAGTGTTCACCGATTTATTTACGCATAACGTGAAAACAATATATATGTATAAACTTGCTGTGACGTCGGATTTTATCATTAGAAATACACTGATTCCGAGATGATGCGATTGGGAGGGTAACATTATAAAAACATGCAGCCCTCCCGTGACGTCACTCCAGGGTGTGACATTACAACAGCGTGCGACAGCGCTAAATATTAATTAGCAGTTTATGGGAATTTAACATATGGGATTGACAACTGACAATTAAAATGTAGTCTATAGCCGAGCGCTAATTCCTCATTGCGCTTATATGCCAGAGACCATCGAAAATCGTCTACTGCGCTAAATTTTGACTACGTAAAATAAACATTTCAAACAGTAGAAAATATTCGAAATTTCACGTATCCACTTTCATTGGTAATACTATAGATATTGTCATATCTTAAGGCAACATCCTGTATATAATCTCAAATTAACGACAATTCTGTTTAGAACGTACTGGAATTTTTATTATATTGCTTTGTTTGCTATTTTTAATGTCAACAAATGTTCTTTAAAAAGTCTAACTATGGCCTATTTTATGCCACTTCCTGTAGTTGTTGTAGTTTTGCTGAGATTTGAACCTGTATAGAATTATTTTTCACAGCCGGAGTCTGCGACTGGTCTCATAGTAACTAGAATTATATCCTGTGTGTAGTGATATCATTATATTCTTTCTGCCTTACATTAAAAGAGAAGAGAAACTGAAGAACGAGATTTGGCAGTTTTATCTTGTGTCATACAAGGTTATGGCAGATTTGAGTAAGTGCCTAATCACTACTTCTTAAATCACTGAAAACACCATTCAAACTAAAATCAAACATGCATTATTAATAATTCTAACACGACATCCGCAGTCTTTCATATACACAAAGAAGAGAGACAGCTGTATGTTATTCTACGATAAAATACAGGTGTTCCATTAATTCCCCGCGTATATTTCATCCGTTGGAAGCGCACGTTACATGACGTCACTCGGTAAATATACGTCACGAAGACAAACTCAACAGTAATTTTAATGAAATGTTACAACAAACTTACCATGCTGCCAAACCATTAACACAGCCGATATAAACCCATCATATGCATCAGTACATATAACATTAATAAGCATCTTAAACAAGCTGAGAACGTTTGACGTCATACAGCGCAAGCTTTATGACGTAAGCAATGACTTAATTGGTTTGTCACGTGACTACTAGTGTATTGAAACGCATAACTTTGCATAAGGGGGCGCCCAATGGAACAGCCTGTAAACATAGCAGCCTGATTACCTTGACCTCCGAGATAATATATAGTGCCCCAACAATAGTGTAAACAATGGGGTTATTGTTGTGTTAGAATCGAAATAATAAATACGTACCTTTAGTCGTTCGGGTGCGAGTAATTAAATCACTCGTGATTTCTTAAACAATAAAGCCTTGCTTTACTAGAAGCTCTACACATAATATGACGCCAATTTGAAAAAAAACAAGGCCAATATGAAGAAACTGCCAGTACAAGCTTTGAGTGACGTCATTCAAGTTAAGTGACGTCATTCACACTCGCTTTCCAACCTATAAATGAAAGCAACTCCGCTAGAAATAAATGTCAAGATAGTTTTCGTAAAATACAATTCTACTGTAGTGTAATTTAATGAAATTGTCATTAATTAAGTGTTTTCATGTTGTCTGAGTTTTTGGCCTTGGAACAATAACTGGACCAGTATGAAAACACATTAGTTAATAACATTTTAATATTAATTGCCTATTGTAGTCATGCGCAATAATTGATTAATGATTTGTGTTGTGTGATGGTATACACCTATTTAATTCCTCTGAAGTCAATGGTTTTGGTTTTAACTATTTATCTTGGAGAGTGACTACTGACACGAGAAGGGTACTATTGCACAAGGCAGTACCCAAGAAGAGTACTGTTGCACAAGGCGCATAGTCCGCCAAGTCAAATATACCTTTTAAGAGTCAGTAGTATCTCCCTCTGATAAATAGTTCAGACCATTGACAACAGAGGAATTAAATAAGGTTTTTAGCTCTACTGGCTAAGGCCCAGCAGAGCTTATGGGATGGAGAGTTGGCCGTCGTCCTGTTGTCCGTCCGTTAACTTTTACCTCATTAAGACGATAAGGCCTTCAATTTGCATCCGATCTTTACCAACCTTTAACATATTGTTAATATCAATGACAGCTCGGACAAGTGCGGAAAACAGCCAGATCGGACCACTAACAACAGAGTTTAGTTAAAAATACTAAAGTTTGCTTCGTTAAGACTATACGGCCTTCATTTGTCATCTGATCTTTACAAAAATTTACCAGATGGTTTAATATTAATAAAAGCTCGGAAAATGTTGAAATCCGCTTAGATCATACCAGTAACAGCGGAGTTGTGGGCCTTGATTTAGTTGCAAATGCTAAATTGTGCCTCGTTAAGATGATAGGCCCTTCATTTTTCCTTTGATCTTTACTAAACTTTATCGGATTGTTAATATCAATGACAGCTCAGACAAATTCGAAAACCAGCTAGCTCAGACCAGTAACAGCGGAGTTATGGCCGTTGATTTAGTTAAAAATGTTATATTTTGCCTCGTTAAGACAATAGTGCTTTCATTTTTCATCCGATCTTTACCAGGCTGTATCAGATTGTTACTATCAATAACATCTTTGACGTGCTTGAAAAAAAACACAATTGGATTAGTAACACCGGAGTTATGGCTCTTGATTCTGTTAAAAAAGCTGTATTTTGTCTCGTTACGACGAAGGGGCCCGTTTTTCGGTTGTATTATTATGGCGGAGTTATAGCCCTTTAAAGGTTTTAATACACAAACTTTGTCTGGACTAGTTCTCCTGAAGCCCTGGCCGGATTTAAACTAAACTGTTTTAGGGAAGATAATTTTCAGGTCTACTGCATATTATGGCTTTGTTCCGGTCAAATGCTTTTTGGCAGAGTTATGGCCTTTTAAATGTTTTAATACACAAAATTTGTCCTGACTAGTTCTCCTAACCCCTGGCCGCATTTCAACGAAACTTTGCAGGGATGATCAGTACCAAGCCCAGTTTTGCATGTCATCGTCATGTTCTTATTGACAGATGTTTAGCGGGGTTATGGCCCTTTAAATGTTTTTGATACAAGAACATTTTCTGGGCTAGTTCTCCTGAACCCTTGGCCGGATTTCAACGAAACTTGACAGTAATGATCAGTATCAAACCTAGTTTATATCATCGCCGTATTCCAGTACAAAGCCTTTTGGCAGAGTTATGGCTATTTAAAAGTTTTAATACACCAACATTTTTCAGACAAGTCTCTTCTGAACTCCTGGCAGTGTTTCAACGAATCTTGTCAGGGATGATGAGTACCAAACCTAGTTGCATCTATCATTGCTGTGTTCTGCTTGAATGAATTTTGGCAAAGTTATGACCCCTTAAATGTTTCAATTCACTAACAATGTACAGACTTGTTCTCCTGGACCTCTGGCCGGATTTCAACGAATCTTAGCAGGGGTGATCAGTACCAAGCCTAGTTGCGTATATCATTGCCATGTTCCGGTTGACGGAGTTTTGACAGAGTTATGGCCCCTTACAAATAAGCTTCATCTTTAGCCAGTAGAGCGTCCATATGCCCTCTTGGGCCTCATGTTTATTATATATCATAAAAATAAGGAATTAAATCGTTGCTTTAATATATTGATTTTCACCGTGTGGTTCCCGGGCAAAGAATAGGGTCACTACAGATCCCGTTAGAGTGGTAGGCTGCGGGGTAGTAATCCCTAATTCATGTTCATTTTATAATTTTTTGTTTAAGCTCATTAAAGTTCTTCATCATGAAACCTGCATTGTTTCAGGTGCCTTCTCGCTCAAATCACTAGAGCAGTGGCAGCAAAACAATAAACGTGTCTCCGACGTAAATTGAGTGTCTGCAATATAATTTGCAGCAACTCTGCCGTTCTGCAGGTAAGAAGGTTCTAGGCCCATTCGCCATATTTTATCTCGATGTAAATGGAAGATAAGCCTGGCAGGTTCAATCATGTTAGGCGCCATATAACCCTTTATGCGTTGGCCTTCTTAAAACCCAATTTTCTGTTTTAAAAAATAGCTCTTCGATGACCCGGATGAACTATTGCACACTAAATATACTATTGCATGCTTACGGAATGAACTGTTGCAGGGTTGTCATATTTTCCATCAGAATGGTCAAAACTATTTTATCACACGGGACGGCTTCTAGGTCAGTGAGAACCGCTTACATTTTATGATATATAATAATGCATCATAAGCCATTGTAGATTGGCTGCTTAAATGTTGCATCTTATATGTGTAAACCATAAATGTTGCATCTTATATGTGTAAACCATAAATGTTGCATCTTATATGTGTAAACCAGGTTGTATTATGGGTTTAAATCCTACTGGGATCTCTACTTGTAAGTGAAGAAGTATCGATTCTTACGGATGGCGGGAGGTGTACAGTGCTGGTTCTTCCCATGAAAAGTGGTCGGTCTGCCTCCACCACAAACCAATCGAGCCTCATATATAACCTTACATGTGTTGAAATTGACGTAAACACACAAACAAACAAACAAACAAACAAACAAACTATATAATACATATAATGCATATAATCTATGTATCTATATTTTATCTAGATTCCACTGACTTGAATTCCAAAGGTAATCATCATTTGGAACAATAATAATGGTTTTGCATAGAAAACGTTAATTACAAAATTACTAATATATTGGTTTACAATTAAACTACAAAAATAAACAAAACATCTATTAAGTAACCTGTTTAGTTTTGTAGTTTAATTTTAAACAGGTTAGATGCTTTGTTTATTTAAAACGAGTTTAGACTGATGTTATTGAGGTGTAAGTTGTTTATACTATTAATTGATAGATTAATTTGCATTGTTCTTGCCTTGGTCATTTTTGTTAATTTGATTTTACATCACTGTCTTGGTCACTGCTCTAGTTCTCACTGCTACTATCACTGCTCTAGTCAGCATTTCTCCTTTTTCTGTCATAGTCCTCACTTCTAATATCAACGTTATCATAAGTGCTATGGTCATCACTGCTACTATCACTGTTCTGATCGTCACTGCTACTATCACTGCTATCACTGCTATCATCACTGCTCTGGTCATCACTGCTACTATCACTGTTCTGATCGTCACTGCTACTATCACTGCTATCATCACTGCTCTGGTCCTCACTGCTACTATTACTGCTATAGTCATCACTGCTACTATCACTATTCTGATCGTCACTGCTACTATCACTGCTATCATCATTGCTCTGGTCCTCACTGCTATCGTCACTGCTCTGGTCATCACTGCTATTATCACTGCTTTCATCACTGCTGTGGTCCTGATAGCTCTGGTCGGCATTCCTCTTTACCAATTTGACAATTTTTACAATACTGTCTAGGTCATTGTGGTCCTGCTCTTTAATGTCGTTGTTCTGTATGCCGTTAGCGACCATCACAAGGACCACCAGCACAATAATGCTCTGCATGTAAAACTTCATACTGAATTAAAAACAACATCATTATTACAATGATAAATATTTCTTGCATTTATTTAATACTTATTTAATATTTTTAAACTGCATGTATAGACCCAGTTGCATTCAATTCCTCAAATAAACGCGGAATGAACGGTGCACAGTTTATACAATGAACGGAAAATAAATGTTGAGTGCGTTTATATAAAACTCAAAATGAACGATGAATGCATTTTAAATGAGCTGAATACTGAAAACAAATGCAGCCACTGAAATTCAGTTTTAAAAATACTTTTTCGGATAACTTTTATTTTTGATAAGAAGAATGTTCAATGTGAAAATTTATGATCTTTGCGGTTTGCGCTCAATAACTTATACATTTATAATCCAATCTAGACCGGATGAAACTTTCGGGGTCAATGTTTATATGCATAATATCTCAGACAAATTTGATAACCAGCCCGATCACACCTATCATGCAGGAGTTATAGCAATTTGATTTTTAAAAAACTAACGATTTTTGTCGAGGTTTTTGTCTCGCCCACGATAGCGGGTAACGAGACATAGCAGTCACTTTTTCGATTACCAAGGTCAACGTCATATTTTGCGTTATTTTCCCAAAACTTAACTTTTGTTAGGTAACATAACCTTGCTTAGGTAAGTTAACCTCAGTTTACTGTAAGCGATTGCCTCATTTGTTTTGTTTGATACTTGGTCATATGTATTGTTGACATTGGTGGACATCACTAAACAACAAAAATACCAAGTCAAGGTCATATTTTGTATATTTTTCCCAAACTTTACCTTGGTTAGGTTACTTAACCTTTGCTCAAAGGTAACTTACCCCTGGTTAGGTAACTTAACCTCACTTAACTTATGTGATTGCCTCACTTTATGTCTTTGATACTTGGTCATCTGTATTGTTGGCATTGGTGGACATTGCTGAGCGACAAAAATATCAAGGCCAAGGTCATATTTTGCATTATTTTTTCCTTTGGTTAGGTCAGTTAACCTCAGTTAACTTTTTCAGATAACTTTAATTTCTTTGTATGTCTTTGCTACTTGGTCATATGTATTGTTGGCATAAGTGTACATAACTGAACGCCAAAAATTACCAAGGTCATGGTCATATTTTGCGTTATTTTCCCAAAACTTAACCTTGGTAAGGTAACTTAGCCGGAGTTAATTGTATGTGATTGCCTTACTTTATCTCTTTGATACTTGGTCATATGTATTGTTGGCATTGCTAGATATCGCTGAACGACAAAAAATACCAAGGTCAAGGTCATATTTTGCGTTATTTTTACTAAAAATCACTTTGGTTAGGTAAGTTAACGTCAGTTAACTTTTTCTTATAACTTTAATTTCGTTGTTTGATACTTGGTTATATGCATTGTTGCCATTGGTGGACATCGAGGAATGACAAAAAGTACCAAGGTCAATGTCATATTTTGCATTATTTTCCCCAAACTTAACCTTGGTTAGGTTATATATATTGTGAACTTTACCTTATTACTACCAATTCTTTTTTTCAAAATTTTGCTACCAACCCACTGACTTCATTCCATTTACATTCCCCTACATTTCATATTTCATCGACTTTGTTGCTTTTACATATTCCTACGGTTTTCCGAAGTGGACAAGACAACCTCAGACCGAGGTCTTGTTACGACATATCAAATGATTTTTACATTGGTTTGTTTAAATTCAATCTCTCCATCCTATCTCATAATCACATTAAAAGAGTTCAATGAAGCCTCTAACAATTTGTTTACTGTCATGTGAAGAACTTATAGAGAGGGTAATAATACCGCTATGCAACTAAGCAGACCTGTGATCTTCAACTTAGTTTCCCAATATATAGACAAGGACTCGCAAGTTGTGCTTCGTGTTACATTTATGTTTCTCAGGAACTAAATATACTAGATCAACCAACTTTGAGTAATGCTTGTATAAGGACACTATTATTTAGATTTTTCGGGTCATCCACTCCATCAATTTAACGTACATGTTTTGCTTCTTTTCAAGTTTCTTTCTTAAGAACTAAATTCACTAGAGCTTCCAAAATGGATCAGAGTTGTATATTGGGTAGTACACCTCATTCTGACAAGGGGGTTCCATCTCGGGCCTTGACCTTCATTAAATAACTAAATGTTCTATTCTTTATTTTGATTGTAAATTCCAGTAATTAATTAATGGAGATGATCTCTATAAGCATTTTGCTTCCGTTCCAATCCATTTACCTATTATATGTAACAATTGAAATAATAAACAAAATATGTTTAAACCAAATTCCAGTCACTATAAGACGAGACATATCAATGTTTGTGATACGCATTTCGATAACAGAAAATGACACGACGTTGAAATTGTTTTCAAGAGCGGATTTCATGACGTGTTAGAATTTTCGTTATATATTTAAAATGCGTAGACGCTTGTAATGTTTATAACTTGTTTGTAACTTGTTCTTTAGCATTTTTTTGGGAAAATATGCGCTGCTTTGTGAAACACTACATGGGGTACTACATTGCGCTTGTAATCAGTACTGTTATTTATTCGATCTTTTGCGATCGCTGAGCCCGATACTTCGATTCGGTGGTTCCACTACTTCGGCCGATAAAAGGCTCTGGGTATTGTTTAACCACTCTTAGGATAGGTTGTCTTCTTTTTAATTTAGTCTTCTGTGATACGCAGGCTTCATAACCGCTGCTCCCAACTAAATTCCTTTTTGTTTATTTCGCTCTTCCGGGCATACAATTTTATTAGATCTTCGGGATGGTTAAAATGCTGTACTGTAGATTTTTTATGAATACTGAGTTCTGCTCAACCCGAGCTAGAGGGCGTGAGCGGTATCTAGCATATTTCACTCCGCTCATGAACAGTCTCAATCAAACCGAGAATGCAAAATTTCGTTTGTGTCGTGCTCGGCCGTTTCCAAAGGTCCATTATCATACTCTTTTATACTATGACAACTCATTTAACTAATAAATATGTATTATACAAATTCAATTTTACATTCATTATAGAGAAAACACAATAATAATAAGTAAATATTTCAGGCATCTCCCCACCCTATCATCACACGAATGTATATTTATTGCATTGTTTTGTTTTATCAATTGATCAATATGTTTCGCTCCGACCCAGCAAGCATCCCAGCACTCCATCATCACCACCACCCGAATGTGTTTGTTTTTTGGTTTGGTTTTGCATATTTATGTGTTGCTATGTTTTATCAATGTATCAAATAGTTCGGCCACAACCCCCAAACCATCCCACCACCCCATCATCACCACCACCGGAATGTTTCTTTTTTTTTTTTACATATGTTTGTGTTGTTTTGTTTTATCAAAACTTCACCATTGTCAATAATGCACCCCTCCCAGCCCCCCATCCCATTGGTTTATTTGCTCCCCTCACATGGAGGACAGGGGAGGGGAATTGTTTTCCTTTTTTCTTTCATTATTTGGATATTAAAAATTCAATGTGATCGCTATCATTTACATATAAAACAATTTAGATTAAATTCAGATAAACAGGTGAAATATCATTAAAACAAATGTAATGAGGCCACAATAAGAATTGCTAGATTCTCATCCCCTCCCTCCCCGAGTTGCCTTTCGTCCACAAATTTCTTTAAAATGACAGAAATTTGAGATTAAAACTGATAAAAATAAAAAATAAAATGTCACACCATGCCCCAAATGTTACTTCAATTTGTATGAAATTCTAACAATAATTTAATATCGGCCCGAGTTTCTATACCCGCCCCACCCAACAACCCACTCCCACATTGTTTTAGCCTTCTTTTCGGATGGTATATACTGGCTATATAATTTATTATTCTCTGAAAAATCGAATAGTTGAGCTGCGCTGTTCTCCGACAGCTCTTGTTTTGTGTGGCAAATTCTAAAATAAAAATAATGGCTGAAAGGATTTAATAGACTGTTTGAAGTTGTCTTAATGTACTAATTTTTTAACCCTTAACCCGCTACGTATATATAATTGACTGTTCTTTCTTTGAATTAATACCATTCCATTTATGTGAGTTACTCGCAGTCTGATCTGGGTTTACAATGAAAGCAAAGGCTATTATAGTCGTGCTTAATGGGTTAAGGGTTAAAATGAAAATTAAGTTTCAAAGCTTATGAGCAAACTTAAATAACTTGAAATATCATAAACTATCTCACTTCTTGCATGTTTGTAATCTTACAAAGTAATAAAATTAAAATCTAGAGAAATAAATATTAATTATGAAGAACTTCTCTTACCTTGATAACTAGTGAATAATATTTCCCGTGAAAAAGTTGGGTTTGTAACGTGGCAAGATGGTGTTCTCCCTCTGGGTTACGTGCGAAGTATGAAGTTTAACAGGCAATGTTCTCGTATATAAAAAGGAAGCTTGAAACATATGTGACATCGGATAATTGAAAACATTGTATGCCTAGGATTATTCAAACGTGTCATTAATGCAATATGCTGCAAAATACATATGCATAATTATCTGATAGATAAATACAAGACAAGCAAGGTTTTACGCAAGCGTAAAATAGCTTCCGAGAGACAAGAAGTTAACATAATTGTATATCAAGTCACGGGTGTTAAAACAATATTGAAAAAAATAAATGTTGTCACGGAGACATAAACACGCCACGCCCGGTTTTTCTTACATTCTTCCCGATTTTTACCATCAGTTCTTCCTACAAAGCATTTTAAATCAATGTGGGCAACCTCGCTCCTTTCTGTTCAAAACCCTTGACATGACTTACATATTGATTACAATTACCTTGTACTACGACGTGCTTGAAGTACACATCACCACAGAAATACAAGTGTTCACGTGTGCGTTAGAGTGTACATTACAACACATATAAACTGTTCAATGTTACCATGTGTAATTATAAATTGCGTTATCAAAGAAAAAGTGTAAAGGAATAATATAAACCATTGAAAATTTAAAAAAGAAAAAGAAAAAAAAAAGGAAATCAGCAGGCTTGAACCCTACCTTCACGGGCACTAACACGGCGCCTCGACCAACTGCACTATTAAAGCTTCTGAATGTTTCGTCCCTAATATACATATAATAATAGCTACAATTCAGTAGACTGGTTTACTAAAACGTCATTTCAGCAAGTGAAATGGTAACCTTTCAACATTACAAAATATGTGTTTATACCATTCAACTTTTTCAGTCGAGTTCTCTAGGAATTCAAGTTGTAAAGCATGCTTATTGCCACTTACATGAGTCACAGTCTGTTAACCATAGACAGATATAAAAGCCATATAAGAGTCACCTGCCTTCGGCAGCTGAATAAAGGGCTAAGCAGTGTCATATCAAACTGTACATCAGGTTGTCTAGGTTACAAATCATTATTTCTAGCACTGCTATCCATAAGGGCTGTAAAGCCATAGGTATATCTGTCAAGGAGGTGTGCTATCTCCGGCCATATCGAATGCTGTATACCAAACTGTTCAACATTTTGTCTAGATTAAGCAAAGAAAATCACTGCAAATTGATTAAAAATAAATATACAGATGTAAAATGTATAAAGTATATGCTTATTTTTCATCTGCAGTGATTTTCTTTCCTTTAAAAGACATTTTGTCAATACGAAGATGGCCGACTTCGTTTATGTTCCTTTGCAAATTTTCAATAGGTCATATCTCCTTTATTTTTCATGGCATTTTGATAATTCTTTCAGCTTTTTTCATGATTTTCAGAGCCCTTTAAAATAACTTTGTTTGAAAATAGTGCATTAGTCACTTTAAGATATTGCTATTGTCCTGTTCTTATGTGTTTCACATGTGTATACTGAACAAAATTCCTAATTACTCACTTTTTTTATCTTCAATAATTTTCTTATTTTAAATATATTTTAGAATACATGTAGTTGTGTGATTAGTATTTTATTTTGACCAATAGTTTGTATAGTATTTATTTTTTGTTTCAACTGTTATATCTTTTGAGAGTTACCCTCCCTTTATATGAAAACATGATATATGCCGATATAACACATGACATGACTCGAAATCCGCTTAAAGATGATAAGAATACACCAGAGAAATCTCACCCGAGGGGTTAGAATTGCAACCAGCAATCAGTTGCTCTGCCAAGTGCCTGGTTGCAATTCTGATCCCGAGGGTGAGATTTCCCCATCTCACATGGATCATTCATGATGGATTATTTTTCTCCCATTATATTTATTACCGGCATAAAATCAATGACTTTGCTAAGTAGTATACAAACAAGGGCTATAGGGACAGTTTTTTGAGA
This sequence comes from Cyrtodaria siliqua, assembly GCA_037043455.1. NCBI lineage: Eukaryota > Metazoa > Mollusca > Bivalvia > Adapedonta > Hiatellidae > Cyrtodaria > Cyrtodaria siliqua. Next base: position 99,469 of record JAWPHD010008457.1, read on the forward strand.
GGACTGGCCTTTGGACTTGGACTGCGTCTCCGTCGAATATGTGAACGCGATGATGACTATATACAGCACTGGCAACATTTAAAAGCCCAGCCTCGGAGGCGTGGATACAGTGACAGGGTGTATTAAATGTGTCTTAATAGACTTTGCTATATGATTATTTTAATGTTACTTTGTTCATTATCCCCACGTAGATAAGGGGGTGGTCTCCGAGCAACTTCTAATATGGAGTCTATGTTTTTCGACATATTCTTTCCTTCTAGAGATGATAGTAGAGTTGACAACCTAATATTCGTAATATTTGTATTAATAAAAGGCTACTCATTCAGGACTATCGTTACCATAAACTTCGATAAATCTTTGCTAAAGTGTACTATCGTAAGTACTATTAAAATCTTACTTCTATCATGTCTTGTAAGATCCTTGGTCATAATCACTTTAATACAATCTTTATTAAACTTTGTGATGTCGTTTGCATTTATTTTTGTTTTTGCCTTCTTGTTTGTCTGTTTGCGTGTTTGTTTCTGTGTTTTGTGGTTAACTGTCCTCCTTGAATTCTACTTTCCCTGTCCGATCTTTTTATATTTCTTGTTAAAACGTTTATCAAAATATGTTATGACCTGTGATCATTTCGTAATGCAGTGCATGTTTAGTGGTTGACCGAATTACAGTTCGCTACTATACTTTCCTCTTTGATTGTGCAATGACCGGACATATTGCGAACTATATTATGACGTCTACCTAAATCCTCAAAAGGCGGTAGCCATGATGTTGTCTTAAATCTTGTCTTGTCGTACGCTTAATGATTTGTTCCGATGTTGCCGTGGCTTCTGCCAAGTCACTGAATACTTGCATTGTGGTTTTCTAGGCTTTTCTTTTTTATATTCATATATACATGATCGTATAGGCATTATACTTATATTGTTATTTATAATGCTTTGTTTGTTAATATAACCTGGCGGTGATGTCTTTACATATCCAGATGTATTGTGACATAAGTGATACAATATTTTAAATTTGGTCAGTGTGTGTATTATTATATATAGTTTACATATAAAACACAAAACACTCACATATGTAAGTGACCTTGAAATTTAGCGTTAAAGGGAGAGTTAACAAAAATGATGTTTTACTATTTCATCTGTCAACAATATCTGTAAACCTATAAGTGATTCACCTTTTGGATTTCGTCAGTGGATGTATACTGAACAAATAAAGTTTAGCACGACTTTTTAGGGGCATAGATTACGCATATGCACATTTATATATTTGTTTGAAGCTATTAGCAATGCTATGTAAGGATGAGAATTTCCAAAAATTGCGTTGTTTTATTATTTTCTAAGCCTTAACATCAAAAGTACCTCCCATCTATTAAAAACAAACTATTTCGTTATACAAACGTATTGCTTTGAACACATGTATTATTTGGAATGGACAATAACTGAGAATTCTGTCATTGTATAAAAAAACGCTATAATGTGATCAAAAAAATGTTATTCTTAAACAAAATCATTCCAAATTTCGTAATTTTAAAATTGCCACCCTTTTCATTGAAATAAAAACGATTTTCGATAACCTATAACAGTATGTTCCCAACATATTTGCTTTATTTTTATCACTGACTTTGTTTACAAATGACGTTGATGTAGCATTATTATTGGACATATATATGTCACTTTACCATTGAACCCGAAAATACACGGCTTTGTATCTCATCTATGTAATTGACATGCATTGTATGTGCTAAAGTTATTTTGCTCAGTATATTTAAGACATAGTATACACATATAACACACCCACATGTGTCCTTGTGCGTTAGCTTTAACGGGATATAGAAGTAACGTGCGCCTTCTTTCAGAAAGATGTCGACACTATACTTTCCTCTTTGACTGTACGATGACCAGATATATTCTGCCTAAATCCTTATAAGGCGGTAGCGTTTGATGTTTGTCTGAAATCTTGTCTTGTCATACCCTTAACGGTTTTTTCTCTTGTTTTTTTGGCTTCTGCCAAGTCACTGAGTACTTTCGTTGTGATTTTCTATGCTTTTTTATAATATTTACATGTTCATTGATGTGCTTTATTTGCTTACATTATATTGCCTATTACTGATGCCTTATTTGTTAGAGAATATAACCTGACTGGGATATCTTTAATTATCACATATTTCCCTATAAATACGTTGTTTTTCAATATACGATACGACATAGACCTAGCTAGTCATATCCATCAGGATTTCGTTGCCGGGTAATAAAGTCGGGCAATAAAGCTTTATTGCACGCATGAAATATAGGGTGAAAAAATGTCATATCACGAAATAAACGAATGTTCATGTCGATACTTTTACCGGAGTGATACTGAAATAACCGATTAGTTACGACAGTATACGATTTGTCACGGATATTGTTTGTCGTCTGCGTTTCATTTCATTTCATTACTTCCATCCTGTTTTCGCGGCAGATTATTGGCTACAGACTCATTATCCGTAGATTAAATAACCACTTATGGCAATTCACCTTGATTAGACAATTTCAAATTCAATGGAATTCATTTTCAATAAGATTTCAGACAAAAATAAATGTTGTGTACCACTTACGCGACAGACATGAGCACATCAGAATGGACTAGATTTAAACTTTTTTTCTCCCTGGAAAACAGCGTAGTGAGTGAGCTGAAATTTCGACAAAGCTCAAGAATATGATAAATAGAATAATTTTTTTTTTTCATATCTCACCCTTTGTAAGGCCCTCGACCCATATCAGCCCTCGATATAAAGCTCTCGAGCTGATATGGCGTCTCAGGCCTGATATAGGGTGTGATATGAAAATACCCATTTATTTTTCTCTATTTACCATATACTTTCCTATATATAAGTTGTTTTTGAATATACGATTCGACATAGACCTAGCTAGTCATATTCATCAGGATTTCGTTGCCGGGCAATAAAGCCGGGCAATTAAGCTTTATTGCACGGCTTTATTGCCAGCATGAAATAAAAGGTTAAAAATGTCATATCACGGAAATAACCGAATGTTCGTTATGATTCTTTCAGCGCAGTGATATGGAAATTACCGATTAGTTACGATTGTATACGATGTGTCACTCGTACCGTTTGTAGTCTGTTTGTCATCCTGTTTTCTGAGCTGTCATCTTTGACCATAACTCTACGGAAATGACTTGACTAGTAATTCAAAGAAGATGAAATAAAATAGATGATAGATAGATAAAAGTTAAATAAAGAAATAAATAAGGCATAATATATAGTTGAACAACTTTATAATAAACTCAATTATATAGAACCATCCGTGGATAAAATAACCACTTGTGACCATTCATGTTCTGAATTACACAATTTCAAAGTCAATGGCGTTCATTTGAAATCAAATTTCGGTAAAAAGTCGTTTAGATCTACACAATTGTACGCGACAGACGTGCATGAACGCATCAAAATGGGATTACATCTATTAATAGTATTACTGTATTCTCCCTGGAAAAAAGCGTAGTAAATTAGTTGAATTTGACAGTTCAACAAAGTCATTGCTGACGTATATGATAAATATAATAAAAAATGTGTATTTTCATATCACATCCTATATCAGGCCCTTGACCCATATCAGCCCTCGAACTAAAGCTCTCGGGCTGATATGGCGTCTCAGGCCTGATATAGAGTGTGATATGAAAATACCCGTTTATTATCTCTATTTATACTATCACTTTTATTAGGATGACAATAAGGTAAGCGTGAGGTTTGGCGCACCCTAGAAGCTGGTTTAAACCCCGCGGCCTTTTTTGCCACTGACCGTTCCAAGGTGGTAGCCCTATTGTCAACCCTTTTATGTTTGTGATGTCACATCTTACATTTTAAACATATTTGTAGTTGATGTTTGTTTCTGTGCGTGTTTGTGCTTGACTATGGTCCTTGAATGCCACATTTCCTGTTTGACTTTTCTATCTATCTTTTCCCATTTTGATCAGTAGGTGCACATGTATAATTTTGGTATTTATTTATTACATCTTTTTAGGTCATTTTCCTCTAAACAAAACATTAATACTTCGGTCACACGTTTTCGGCGGCATACTTGCCGGCTTCGGTCTTCTAGTTCTCCGGTAAATATGGACACTTTAGCTTTTGATAGTGAGTAGAAACGATAATAATGATTGCTACATTACTAAAACGTATCACTTTACATATATGTACTAAACGCATTTTGACGATACATTAGAAAGAGACACACGATCTGTATCTTGCTTTCTTCTTTCATTCGTTCCATTTCTTGTCCTTCCTGCCTCTCCTTTGCATTAACATGGATTGCAAATACTAACAATTAACAACTAACAAATTTTGTCACTTTAGTACACTTACGAGCTGAATCCTGCTTTCTACTTTCATTCGTTCCATTTCTTGTCCTTCCTGCCTCTCCTTTGCCTCATGGATTCCAAATACTAACAACTAACAACTGTGTCACTTTGAGCACACTCACGATCTGAATCTTGGTTTCTACTTCCATCCATTCCATTTCTTGTCCTTTCCAAATACTAACAACTAACAATTTTGTTATTTTCAAAATATGACGAATCTATTAACATGGACAATACAAATGCACATGTATACTTCCTGTTTCGTTTAACCTAGCTCCACTTAATAACCCGATGTTTACTTTGATGGCTGCGAGCAATGTGTGATTGATCAGACTACACCAATAACCAACCAATCAGCGGGCAGGGAAAAAGTTCCAGGTAAATTCGGAGCTATTACTCATAATCTCTTAATTTTGATTGGTTGACAAGGTAAACAAACCAAAAAGTCTTGCTAAAAAATTAAAATTCAACTTTTGAAAAGTACTTATAAAGGATACATTTGTGCAATGTGTTCATAATGTGTTGCATAATCAAAAAAAGAAGTATATTTTACATTTTCCTCATGTTTCTACATTGAAGTAGGTAGGTCAGCACCATCCGACCGAAACAGCTTTTTCAGAACATACTCAACATATTTTTTTTAATAAAACTACTATAAGTCTTTGAAAACAAGTAATAAAAAATATAGCTTCCTATATTAGGGAACTCAGTAAAGGGCTTAGAGCTATAAGGTAGGCCTATGAAAATGAATTGGTGTAATATGACCATATGGACAAGTTAACATAACGATAACCTCTAACCGTGTACATATATGTCGCTCAAAATAAGAAAAAGGCAGATACGCAACTGGAGGGATATATACAACCAGATGGCGAGTAGATGAGGGAGATCACATGAAGGAAGTTAAGTGCAAAGTCTCTAACAATGCCTTAACAACAACAAGTGTTGCTTCATCAACAATGTTCATAATACGTAAGCTAATTTTGAAGTCAAAGGTTGTTTAATATCTATTCATTGTTACTGTTCCATAGTGTTTTAGTTGTATGGTGTAGAATATATGCTACACCAGCTTGTTTTCTCTCAGTACAACACATTTATTATTAAAACAATATAGTTACATGGTGTGTAATATACCATTACTTTTACATAGCGCGTAGACGAATTTAATTGTTTAGTGTTACTCTTTAATGTCAAAGCTATTAATGGTGTTATCGTTTGTTCAACTTTGGAAATCAACGCACCTGCCAAACCCAGCGTAAGCGAGGCGACTGATGGTATGTCAACTATCTGGTTTATATAAGACATAAGTGCTTCAATCATTCAGACAAATCTTTCAAAAATTAATGACCCGAAAAGAGAATTCGGAGTCAAACAAGGGTCATACGTGATATTTCAATATACGATGACCATCTTAGGTATGCATAGACTTGAACATACAATTACTAGGACAATATTTAGATTTTACGAAAAGTTGAAGATTAATGAATTTGATATCATATTTGAAAACGACGAGGGCATGACGAACTCGTCGTGATTTAATTCCTAATATAAAGATTTATGGAAAGGTTCAAAGATTAATGCTAACCGTGTTTTAAAAGTAACGATGAATTCGAAGGATAAACTTGGCTAAATAGAAATATAACTCGAATTATCTAAGTAAAACAAACAGGAGTTAGAATCGTCAATGGTAACATTTGTTCGGTTTAAACAGGTATCGCATTACATCCTGATTGCACACAAAGTTATAATTAACACATTTATTTTCAAAATAAATTCTTGGTTATATAATGGGAAGTTAAAATATATGTGGCACCCATATCAGTGATATGTGATAGTACAAGCAGGACTGAGTATATCGTTTTAATGTAACGTGAATTAAAATCTATTTCAGAACCAAATGAAACTGGTATAATTATTGGTATTGCAAATGAAGCCGTTGTGTTGACATTGGTAATTGGTCTACTATTACGTGCGGTATCAACAAAGGCGAAGATCAAATGACAATTTCAATAAGATTTTACTCATTTCGAGTGATGAATCAGACTGAGACTGATCCCTTAAAGGATGATGATAGACGAAAACGTTGTCATACATGGTTGCAAACACATTAACTGTGTGATTACATGTCAGATATAATTATATTCAGTTTTGTATCTATCTTAATATATATAATTAATTATGCGTTCACTCAACACAATTAGTTTTCAATAAAATATATGATGCATGACCGAGCACTTGAAATGTACATAAACATGCACAATATTAAATTCCTGGATGAATGTTTAATTTATATACAAATAAAAAACGAAAGCAACTACACATTTTTAAAGAAACAAGCATGTTATGCTGCTGACCTGATAACACTATTTACAGAAGCAAAACTTGGCAAGTAATTTGTTCTAAAGCTGACTATAGAGAAACTATAAGTCATTGCAGTTTTGTCAGTTCGAATATAGTATGTGCTTTTCTTTCAAAATCTAAACAAAGGTTATCAATCATATATAAAATGGAAGGGTCCCTGCTATTTGAAACTTGACTCAATACAACCGCGAATTATGCTCATCATCTCACCAAGTGCTTGCATTGTGTCACATAAGTTGAAATTGACCATTATAATGGTAGTATTCATTTTCTATTTAGATGTTAAAATGAATCTGACTGTAATAACAATGCTCTAAATATTTGAATAGAATATTATAATGCATATTGTTTCTTTACAAAGTAAAACATAAGTGTGAACACCTTTAGGTCTATGGTTTGACATTCTTCTCATGGGAAGTCTTTACATATCTCATCGGTTGCAAGATGGACCCCTTACGCCTACTTTCCTATTTCCCCATCTCTGGTTATAAACCGTTTCCATTAATCATTTATTCAAATGTCTAGATGCTAAGAAAGAAAGATACACATATCGGACAGGGAAAGCAGCATTCAAGGACGACAGTCAACCACAAAACACAAAAAACAACAACATGCAAACAGACAAACGAGAAGGCAAAAGTAATAAAAAATGCAAACGACATCACAAACACAAAAGGGTTGACAATAGGGCTACCGCCTTGGAACGGTCAGTGGCAACAAAGGCCACTGGGGGCTTAAATTGGTTCTAGGGAGCACCAAACCTCACACTTACCATACTGTCATCCCATTAAAACAGAACAGTGTAAATAAAGAAATTCCCGCCATGATCTAATCTCTAATGCGCACACATAAGGCATATTAAGAACAAATAATCCCATGCAGACTCTCTGAAACAATAATTATTTTATCATAATAAGTAGCAAAGCTAGGTCAAAATGATTATACGTTTAGCGTTAGTGGTTTTAAAAACGAAACATAATTCGGAAGTATATATTAAGGCTTCGGGAGTAGGGTTAGTGTGAGGTTTGGTGCACCCTAGAACCGGTTTAAACCCCCAGTGACCTACTTTGCCACTGACCGTTCCAAGGCGGTAGCCCTATTGTCAACCCTTTTGTGTTCGTGATGTCCTTTACATTTATTATTGCTTTTGACTTCTTGTTTGTCTGTTTGCGTGTTTGTTTCTGTGTTTTGTGGTTTACTGTCCTCCTTGAATGCTACTGTCCCTTTCCGATCTTTTTATATTTCTTTCACTATCATCTTGCTTTTGTTTTATTTTAGGCTAAACAAGAAATGATATAGAGCATCACTATGTGAAGTGAGTTTAAATATTTAAAGATAATTACTTTCTTGCATATCACATAAGGATAACCGTTTTTGGCACATGGGCTAGAAAAGTAATGTCTCATACATCGTTCTAACAAACGGTGTTGTTGGGGGCAGACAATATTCACGCTCATCAACAATAATATCGATTCCATTAAAAGTTGTATAACGTCATAGTGTAAAAAAATGTAGTCGTAGCTAGTCGTCAGTGTATGCATGAAAATTATTAATAATGGTGATTCGGTCAACATATGAAGTTCAAACCCTTGGTGTAATGTTTGGATGGCTATTGTAAACTATTATAAATCCTGCATTTTAATGAGATACAAAGTCATGTGTGTTGGTTACTGATTATTTTATTCTAGCTCTCTGGCTGAAGTAATTTTTTATATAAGCATGCTGGAATATATATATAGACTTGCTATATAGCTAGCAATATTACATCTCTTTTCTTTTAAAAACATGTTATATAACAGACAAGTAAAACTATACAACATTTAACAATATCATTGGTATCATAATCTTAATAAAATGAAACTGATGATGTTGTTTAAAATAAATTGCTCTGCGGCAGGTCTTTTGTCTAGTTACAGCACACTACTTCACATCAAAACCATTAAAATGCCATGAAAACACCATAAAAATACCATTTAAATCACCAAACCATTAAATATAGCCATTAATGCTTGTTTTGAATATTTTATGGCAACTCTGCTCTGTACCATTAATAAAGAAATAATGGTCATTAATATTAAATTATTGGTCATTAATAGGTAACTGAACCATTATTTATCCCATTAAAAAGATATTTACAACTTGTGGTATTTACTTTGAGACATTAACAAATTAATGCCCCATTAGTTTATGTTTCAATTGAAATAATGCCCATTAATTGAATAATAATGGCCATTATCAGTTACTGTAATTTATTTTTAATTGCCATTATTATATGATGACATTTAACTTTTTTAGCGTGACCATTAAAATAAAAATTACTGGCCATTATTTGAATTTCTTGTAGCAAATTAATAAGAAATAACATATCAGTAAATCTCAATATGAAGATCATGGGCATTACATTAATTTTATTATTTTTAAGTATGAGAGAGAGAGAGATTGTAAAGATTTAGGAAAATCCGAGAAGAAGTCTTTGAAGTCTTTGAGGAGTAGTCGCCGGAAGTGTTTCTATGTAACCAAAGATTAAAACTTGCAGTTGAATTAAAACACTGTTGACCGTACAGAAACGGGATCTTACCTACACGAAGACCATGCTCTTGACTGATGTCAGTATCAGAACGGTGTTGACCATACAGAAACATGGTCTTACCTACACGAATACCATGTCATTGGAAATGGTAACTATTGTTTAGAGATAATACTTACACTACAGTGGTGAGACATATCACCTTTAAATAATGGTGACCGTGATCTGTTAAGAAATAACAAATGAAGGTTGCAATTAATTACTTCATTATATATAATTGCTTCAATGTGTAATGGCCAAGGTTTTGTATTAATCAAATAAAACAAGAAATATAGGTTGAACCGATGAATGCTCGCCGAATGAAAGCTCACTACTTAAAGAGAAAATTGGAATGAGAGTATCATTAACTGACATTAAATGCATGAATAAAATAACAAAGGACAATAACTCCAAATTGCTACTGTGTGTCCTGATTTGAAGGAGTGTTTGTTATCATTTGAGGTGATCCCTTTAAAAGTGTTTATCTTTTCATTTTCTCGCTTTAAATGTCCTCTTAATTTTAACTTCCACATACTCACAGTACTTCAAGTTCTTTGATTCTCTAGTCTCGCCGCGCGAGAGGCGCAACGAGAACAGCTGATCATTTTGAACACATCTGAATCTAAGAGATTGTCTGACTTTTTTTCTGTTTCTACACAAAAAATAAGATACGGCTCACATTCAGTACGCTTTTATGAAATGGCACAGTGACAATATTTCCAATATTTACTGGGAATGTTTATCTTAATAACCACTTTGACATGTATTTGAACCAACTAGATTTCGCTCAAATGATCTAGTGAAAACAATTTATCTGTTTATGTCCATATTATTTCAGCAAATAGAGCAATATGGGTCCTCTTGTTGTATGCATAAATATGTCTATAAACCATCAGATCAGTTTTTTTGTCGTCTGCCCTGATTCATCCGGGGCATTCATGATCAGTTACTTTAAATTTTGTATTTTAGCTCTCTGAATAACAGTTGAAGTGTTTTGTATTTCTTCCTATTTCTATATTTATTAATAAAGATATTTTCATTCCATGAACGTTTAAATGCTATTTATGTACTCTACACATGTTTTTTTTTAAAGATCACATGACATCCAAGGCTCAGTGTATTGTGATCACTTTGCCAGTTATCTGAAAAAATGACCATATTAAAGCTTAACGTACAGAAATTGTATGTACATGCTGTACGGTACTGTACATGTACCTCCATTTTTAACTCTATTGGTAAATAAATACAAAGAGCTATCTGTATGAACGGTAGCTAGGCAATATCCGTCTATCATGTGTACATGTAAATAATAATGGCCCTTACTTTTATCAATGCGAACAGTATTTAAATTAATGATCACTTTTATTTGAAAGTAATGGCCACTATTCACAAGAGGAGTTGCTCAGTAATGACCATTATTATCAGTCTAGTAATGGCTATTATTTTAACTACTTCAAGGTCATTATTTTGTATTGACCCATTAAAAAACATCCCACATTTTTATTGGCACCATGAGTTATGGCACTTTCCCATTAATTGTGTAGTTTTTAATGGGTGCAAATTATGGGCCATCAGCTTCCCTCTGTTAATTTCATGGGCATTAGTTTATATGAGGCTGGAGCTATTATTTAAAGTAATAGGCATTAATGTGTAAGATGCCATTAATATTACAGCCATTTAAAGTGTCATAATAATGGGGTCCTTAATATTCAGTAATGACCATTATTTAAAGTAATGGGTATTATCTTGTTGGATGCCATTGATATTACAGCCATTAAAAGTGCCATAAATAATGGGGCCACTTATATGAAATATATAGTAACAACTTCCATTTAAAACTACATTAGTAATGGAATTTTAATGGCATTGTGGTCATGGGTAAGTAATGGCCATTTAATGGGCATCGTTTCCAGTAGTGTCACTGGAGTACAATGTATTTGATTTCACAACACGGCCAGATCGGGTTACATAAGGCTGGGATGGAGATTTACTACGATTTGTAATTAGTGTATTGTTTTCAGCAGGAGGTTTCTGAGGGGAAATTGGTGGATTTGAATACACATTTATTTGATCAGGTCGATTAGCTGTTTCGTGCTGGAGGACAATATTCGACATGTAGTCTGAAGTGCCAAACTGGTTTTCATTTGTGGGTAATAGAAAACGTCTATTCCTACGATATATTGCTACATTCTGTGTTTGCACTGAACATGATCTGTGATCGTGTTTTTCAACAAATCTAGCTGGTCTCCATTTTCTGTGCATTTGTACTCGTACTATCTGTCCCTCTTGAAGAGATTTCAAGGGCTTTGCTGTCTTGTCATAGTTTTGTTTTTGAATCGAGTGAGATTTTGACAGTTTGATTGGTATTTCATTTGAATTTACCACTTTTGGTTTAAGATGTGCTTATGTTGTTGGTAGGACTGATCTTAAACGCCTACTTATTAGTAACTGAGATGGTGAGTATCCACAGTCTAATGGGGGTATTTTTATACTCTAGTATAGCCAAGTGTCATTTATGGATTTGCGCAGTATACGTTTGACCGTCTGTACTGTTTTCTCCGCAAGACCATTATACTGGGCATACAATGGACTAGAGGTAGTATGCTGAAATCCCCATTCGCGTGCAAAATTTGCGAATTGCTCGTAAGAAAATTGGGGAGCATTGTCGCTTACCAACTTTTGGCAAATGCCGTGTCTTGCAAAATTCGCTTTTAGTTTTTTTTGTGTCAGGCAGTCTGTCCAAATCAACTGTGACTAAATAGTCAACGTTGTCGAGTGTACATATAACAGTGGCAACAACTTCCCATGCATGGTCAGGTATTGGGTGTGACTTCATTCGTTCCTTCGTTTTGAATTTCTATGTGTGGGGCAAGTGTCAAAACGAATTATGTTATACTTTTGTCATACCAGGCCAAAACATCCCGTCACGTGCACGCTGTGTGCATTTATCAACACCCATATGACCTACATGTACTGCTTCTATCATTGATTTACGCAGACTGTGTGGAATGACAATTTTTTCACCTTTAAAGATGATGTCATCAATTACAGACAGTTCGTCTCTGTGGTTCCAGTATTCAAAAACCATCGATGGACAGTCCTTTCTTACGTCTGACCAACCGTCACGTATTACTCGTTTAAGAGTACATCACTGTGTATCATTGACATTTTGCAGTCTTTGGTCACTCATGTTTATACTCGATTCAGTATAAACATGTACATCTAGTCCGTCAGACAACTCTGGGTATGTGTTTGTAAGGTAGTTCCTGGAAAGGGTATCTGCAACTGGGATGCTCTTTCCACTTAAATGTTTGACTTCAATGTCATATTTCTGTAACTGTAACAGAATACGTTGCAGTCTTGCTTATATAGGCTTCTACATGTACATGCCAGCCATAAGTATACGAATGGAAGCGTTTGACCCCGAACAAAATAGCCAACATCTCCTTTTCTATCTGTATTTTTGTTCTGATTGTTCTGATTGCGTCAATGATTTAGATGCATATGCTATAGGCTTGCCCTCCTGTAGCATAACAGCACCAAGACCGCTTTTTGGTGCATCAACCTGTAATGTAAGAGGTTTGTCTGGGTCAAAATATGACAACACTGGACTCTGTGTAAGAATTTGTTTGACCTGTTTGTTGAACGTCTTGTCCTGTGGTTTTTTATCCCAGTAAAACTCAACGTCATGTTTCAACAGAGCTCTGAGATTGGATGTCACCTCTGCCAAATTTGGTGCAAATTTAAATTTGGTGCAAATTTGGTGAGATATGTAACCATACCAAGTACTGTTTCTAACTCTTATCGATTTGTCGGAACTGCCATGTTTTCAATAGCTTTGACCTTTTCTGGGTCTGGTTTGACACCTTCCGAGCTTAGAATGTGCATGTTTCAGGGTTAAAACGTATACCTCTTTCTCTTGCACGTGAAAGTACACTTTGCAAGTTTGCATACATTTCCTCTTTGGTGCGTCCTGTTTCTAATATGTCTAATATGTCGTCAACTATTGCAGAAACGCCAGGTAATCCCTCAAACGCTTCATTAATTTTCTGTTGAAACATATCTTGGGAGCGGTTCAATCTAAATGGCAAACGCAAGAAGCGATATCTACCAAATGGTGTGTTGAATGTTGTCAGATAGGAGGATTGGTTATTTAACCTTACGCTCCAATAACCAGATCTAGTTGGCCACGAAAAGTTACAATCTTTTGCCGCTAACCTCAGTTTAGAGACGAATACTTCAATGGTGTCACTAGCCTGTGTTATGTTGTTGAACATAAACCTTGCAAATATTGGGTTGAGTTTAGGTTGTATATACGATTTAAATTTTTCAGAGTATGTATCGAGTTTCTTGGCATCATCTGCAGAAATGCCCTGCCAAGTTTGTTGGACGTCCGTCCCGTCCGTTCTCGCCAACCCACAGAAGCAAATACGCAAACTTTTCTTCTTCTGATTTCTCTTTCAATGGTCCAGAAAACACAAGTTCGGCGTACCGCTTGAATTTGTCCAATGCCTGTGGCAAATTTGTGCTTTCCCAGTCCATATTTGGGATAGAAACACCGTACATCTCCATGGCGAGTGTTGATGAATGTTAGTCACAATTCTTTTCCGATGAAAATTACATTGTGATTAAATTCACACAAGTTTAGGAATGTTAATTTATACTAAATAAATTCCACAAATCACTTTTTTCTTCTAACATCATGTAATGTTTGGATGGTTATTGTAAAATATTATAAATCCTGGATTTTAATGAGATTCAAAGTCATGGGTGTTGGTTACTGATTTTTTATTCTAGCTCTCTGGCGGAAGTAGTTTTTTATATAAGCATGCTGGAATATATATATAGACTTGCTATATAGCTAACAATATTACACTCCGTATATTTGTTTTATTCAGAATAATTGCACAGCCTCAGTTTAGATAACTGTTTTATTCCAAAACTTGGCACAGCCTGACTTCCGATAAAACATTTATACAACTGCAGCTGCTTCTTATACTATTAATGTCTATCAAACAATAACATATCGTATATATATATATATATACATAGATATGGTTATCGTACATATCATGTTAATTTAACCAAAAACGTGTCGTCAATTCAAACTTATGTACATCTCATTAACTATTCCGCCAGACGGTGTTTACATGTATTTATCTACATAAACAAGAGATGACACATTCCGCTACATGTCAGTGAACAGGCGCACCCATCGATTATGACGATGTAGAACATGGAGAACCTGAATAATAGAATAATAATAACAACAACGCATCTACTTTGAACCTAGCTGCGGGAATGATAACTCTTGTGGAGTGTACTTATCATGGAGCTACGATGCGATCCTTTATAGTATAGGTAGGTATCAGTGTCGACGCCATTAATAGAGCTTTTTGAAGATATGAAGCAATGCCTGCATAAACGACCGCCGTATTTCAATATAAACAACCTTAAATACCACGCGTGCGTGCATAATAACTCACAAAAGTCTAATCTCACCCTACCCACACACCTGACAATTTCTGGTTAACATTGTTCATTTGTGTCAGTTGTGGTCCGGTTTAAGTTTCCAAATACGGAACGACACATATCGACAGGCAAACATTTAAGTTAAAATATGTCTACTGAAACATGGAAATTCGTACAAAAATGTCTAGAACCAAGTGGGAAAAAGTGTGGCCGTTGCGGGACTCCAACCCGGGACCCCTCGCTTACAGGGCAAGTGCTCTACCAACTGAGAAAACCAGGCCACCGGGTAATCAATATCATCACACTCATATCCCTTTTAACAGCCACCCCAGTTCTTCCAGACCCCCGGTCCCGCATTCACCATGCTAACCCACATTCACCGATTTATCATTGTCAGTGAAATAAACCAAGGGTAAAAACTGCGGCTAGTACGGGACTAAAACCGAGGCCCCTCGCTTACAGGGAGAGTTCTCTACTGTAACCAACTGAGCTAATTGCCCCCCCCCCTTGCCCCCATGGTATATGTGCAATATATATACTGATATACTGGCACTCCAACTACCCCCCCCCCCCCCCCCCCCCCCTAGATTTCCCAATATGGAACGACACAAATTGCCTAGATCGAAGAACTATTCAGTTCTCTTTAGTGAGTTTTATGCTACATGTGTTGCATTTACGGTTTAGTCTATTCCAATATGGTGGGTGTTTATGCAGGTAGTGCGTGATGCATTCAGAAAACTCAACGGAAAAGTGC